>VZSC01004885.1:92751-170125 GCA_013398225.1 Steatornis caripensis
CAGTCCTAGCAGTGAACACTGAAGCAAAGAAGGTATTCAGTAACTCTGCCTTCTCTGTGCCCAGTGTCACCAGGTCGCCTGCCTCATTCATCAGCTGGCCCACGTTTTCCCTAGTCTTCCTTTTGCTGCCAATGTACCTGTACAAGCCCTTCCTGTTGTCCTTAACCTCCAATTACAAAACTAATATAAGTTTTGCTAGATTTATTTAATTCTACATATCATTGAGGTAAGTAGGAATTGAAAACAAAAGTTTAGCAGGAACTTCCCATTTGAACTAGAACAGTAAAGACACGGTCCACTTTCTCCTGTTCTTGGCTGACATAATTTCTAACCCTCCCTAATAAAGCTCTGGAGCACAGAAAATACATATACATATGAGATTGCTGTGTCAATATAGATGGCTGATTGAGATAAAAATAAACAAACTACTTGGCGCTGCATCACTTTATTCCAAAATGTCATTTTAAAACACTGGACATAAAGTTCCTCTTTGGCTCCACTGTTCAATTTTGATATTTGGAAGTTAATATTTTCTGTCTTTGAATGATTCTGTTCTTAAATTTAGGTTCTGTTATAAAACAATCATAAATAAATTAGCTTCAATATTGAAAGCACATAGGACATTTTTAAAAGGAGAATATCCTTTTCTGATAAAAGTAAAACATTATTTTTTCACTCTTAACTGGAAATAGAAGAAATTTTGAAATCTATTGAGAGAAAGATTCTTCACCCTCTGCAAAGTGCTTGTTAGTACACAGCCAATGGGACATG
Organism: Steatornis caripensis; assembly: GCA_013398225.1. NCBI lineage: Eukaryota > Metazoa > Chordata > Aves > Caprimulgiformes > Steatornithidae > Steatornis > Steatornis caripensis. Next base: position 93,523 of record VZSC01004885.1, read on the forward strand.
GTGTAATTTTCAGTATTGCAGATTTAGACACTTTGTCTAAATAATTGTGGTCTAATAAGGGGGGAAAGAAGTGATTAAAAAACATGTGGTTTTTGTTATTTACAGAACCTATGTGGGGAAGGCAAAAGAAAAGAAAGTAGGTTATGCTTTCTGATTCAATAAATTGTGATAATTTCATTTTTTTTTATCCCAATAGCATTATTCCAGAATATCTGTTTAAATCATATAACATGCTAGTGCTCTTTTTAAAGGATATTTTTATTAAAAAAAAAAAAATTCTTGGGCATAATCCAAATAATTGTATGATTTCTACTTCTGACAGGTAAATTATCTGTGTTTTTCTTTCTCAGATCTGTATCCATAGGTTTTACGCATGTTACTGTGTTCTTCCTTGATATGAATGCGATAGTAAATCTGTGTTTTCATTATATGGTGCTACTTCTTATTAGTCAAGAGAAAACCAATCTTTTGATGTAAGGTAGGTATCATTATTCTGCTTCCTAGACATTAAGACAACTACAATGCCAACTTTTAACTATAGTCTCTTAAACCTGTTCATTGATTGACTGACATGAGAGAAATTCAGTAGATTTCCCTCTGTTTCTTTGACCACAGAAATCTCATTAACAGCTGAGTCCCAGGGAATGACAATTTTTAGTCAACTTCAGCATATCGTATGGGCATCTATGGGCTGGGAATCTAGCTCTGCTTTATGAAGTGCTAAAGCTTTCATTCTTCTATAGAGAAAAGTGTACATTTTAATGTCTAATACAAATAAAACCAGATTTTTAGCTCTTCTCACTGGTTGAGATGGTCAGAAAGATGACAATACATATCTTTGGCATCTAAACACTGTTTCATTACCTTTTATTGTTTGCAATGAATAATTAAAATGTCCATTCAGTGTAATACACTTCAATGAATGTCAAATACAGCTTTTTGCAATATAGCTAATATTTTAGACACTAGCACTGGCGTACATTAGTTCATTTAAATGTGATTTATTAAAGATGAAATTGAGGAATTTATATTTAAATGTACTTTAATAGAAAAAGTTGCCAGTTTTGTTCTTCACTCACTTGCATGGGTGTGAGATCTCCCTGGAACTTCAGCAAATTCATGCAAGTCTGCCACTGGAAATATTAATGCCCATCAGAATACTAGTGTTCAAACTTTTATTTAATTGCAGTTTTTGGAGCTGAAATCATGTAATTAACCAAACACTTTGTAATGACTATGGATTCTAAACTATATAAGCTGGAATCTCTGACATATTTTATATTCAGAGTGTTTACATTCTGAAGTCATGTCATTGCCAACCACTTCATAAGCTCTTTACCAAGCTTAAACATTTTCAAAATGTCAAAAGCTCTTTTTATTAGCAGTAATGAAGTTTTAAAAGAAGTGAGCTTCACAGGTGTAATCAACTGTTTTCAAAATAATTTCTAATTGAAATAATTTTCCTCTGGCCTATGTCAGAGACATTGTTAATATGAGATCTGCTAAAAACAATATTTAGAAATCACTTAAACAATCCCTAATATTTCACATTTATGTGTCTTCAAAAGTGTTAATCATCATGCATCCTACACATGGGTCGGGGCAATTCCACACACAGATAGAGTCTGGGCAGAGAATGGATTTAGAGCAGCCCTAAGGAGCAGGACTTGGGAGTGTTGGTTGATGAGAAGCTCAACATGAGCTGGTAATGCATGCTTGCAGCCCAGTAGGCTAACTGTATCCTGGGATGCATCAAAAGAAGCGTGACCAGCAGTTTGAGAGAGGTGGTTCTCCCCAGCTACTCTGCTGTCGTGAGACCCCACCCAGTGTACTGCTTTCAGCTCTGGGGCCCCCAGCATAAGAAGGACATGCACTTGTTGAAGCGGGTGGAGGGCCATGGAGATGATCAGGGGGCTGGAGCACCTCTCCTATGAAGACAGGCTGAGAGAGTCGGGGTTGTTCAGCCTGGAGAAGAGAAGGCTCTAGGGAGAACTCATAGCAGCCTTCCAGTACCTGAAGGGGGCCTACAAGAGAGCTGGGGAGGGACTTTTTACAAAGACATTTAGTGATAGGATGAGAAGTAATGTTTTTAAATGACAAGGGTGGTGAGACACTGGAACAGGTTACCCAGAGAACTTGTGGAGACCTCCTCCCTGGAAGTGTTTAAAGCCAGGTTGGATGGGGCTTTGAACAACCTGGTCTAGTGGAAGGTGTTCCTGCCCATGGCAGGGCGATTGGAACTATATGATCTTTAAGGTCCCTTCCAAACCAACCCTTTCTATGATTCTGTTATTCTATGATCAAACAAAACTTTAGAACTTGAATAGATTTAATTCTACTCTTACATGCAGGAGAAATTATGTCTGAAATCAAGATTCAAAGAACTATCATAGATTTCACTCAATAGAGCAAAAAACATAAATGTAGTTTAGTGGATAATATCAAGCTAACTTTCATCTTTGAAGGTGTGTTTTTTGCCTACATCAAGTAGGAAGCAGGGCACAGATAAATCAAAAGGGGTATGAACCCTGCTGCTTTATGTTTGTACTTAAAGAAATATTGATATTTCTTTCTTCCTTCTTCATTGTAACTCTGAAAAACTATGTAAGGAGCTTAAGAAAAATATATTAGAGGATTGTACAAGATATCTTTCTGCCTCAAGAACTGCTGTTGAGCATACATTAATATACTTAACAAAAAAAAAAAAAAATCAGGAATGCCCATAGCAGCACGTACATCTTTGAACATATATTTTTAGAACACCTTTTTGCAAACATTTTCCTTTGCCTTTATATTTTTCACAGTTGTAGGTGCTTAGTAATTTGGGGAAGTAAAAAAAAAAAAAAGGATCTAATTAACTTTGTGTCCTCAGTCTAAAAATTTCAGCCAGAAAATCTGTAAAACATCTTGTATACAAAACTTGACTTCATAGAAGCTAGAATCTACCTTATTATTTAAATAACACGATTGGTGTATGTTCCTGAAATAGAACAGATTCTGTGAAAGTTAAAATTAATTTGTGGTTTTGAATATTTTGTGTAGGCACGGCAAAACTGACTTCTGGACTTGTGTCCTGGTTTGGGCCAGGACAGAACTGATTTTCTTTTAGTAACTTTGCTTTTTAGTTAAGTCTCTTCTGAGAAGCTGCACTCTCTGAAATTCACTTCATATTTTTCCAGACAGTAGCTGCTTCTAGCAGTGATAAGGCTTGGTGTTTATAGTTAGTGCTGGAACATCAGAAGCAATGGTATGCAGAAAGACTCTTGCTTATAGTTATCCCTATGGAGACCAAAGTCGATGCTTGCTTCTGCTAGCTTTCTTGCGCGACGGAACTGAAAGAGCAGAGAAGTGGTCACACCTGCGACCCTGCGATGGGGAGGAGCGGGTCGGACAGGTGACCCAAACCTGACCAAAGGGAGTATTCCATCCCATATGCGTCATACTCCGTATAAAGCTGAGGGATCACGAGGGTCTCGCTCTCTTCTTTTATGGCCGGCATCCAAGAAGGACTCTGTCTGATTCTTCTGCCTTCGATCCCGATCCGTGCATTCCTGAATCCAGCTCCTGCCTGCTGCTGCTGAGTACAGTCCGTGACTTTCCTGGGGCGTGCCCCACAGCATCCGGGTGATGTATTTGTCATCAGTGGGGGGGAGCTTGATATCGGTTTTGTACATATTTGTATATTTGTGTATATTTCATTATTATTATTATTGATTATTACTGTAATTAGATTAAAGCTGTTTTAACTTTTCTAACCCATGTCTCTTTCCCTTTTCTCTTTCCCCCCCACACTTCGGGGAGGGAGGGGGTTAACAAAGAGTGTCTGTCGTTCGCTTAATAGCCAGCCCAGCTTTAAACCGTGACAACTTGGTTTCCTTAAGTAAACCAGAGTACGGTCAAGTATAGAATAGGTTTGTGTTTAACTAGCCCTCCTCCATATACATGGACATATTCATGTCTAATATTTATATTCCTCTAAATTGCTATACACTAAACCTGGGTTTAACTTTGTCTTCCAAAAGGATTTTTTTTTTTCACTTTTTGGTATCTAAAATGGAATTTAGAAGCTACAAATACATGCACTTTCTACACTTAGAATTTTTTTAACTGTCTTGGTGAAAAGAAACCTGTGACTTTTTCTTTCAACTTTGTAATAGGCAGCATTATAAACTATCATAAATTAGGTTCATTTCACAGTATTTGTTAGAGAATTGACTTTGCTTGCCATGTAAGACAGTATTACAGAGCAAGTAGATACCTATTTACTCAACCCCTGTGTTGGCACTGGCACAAAAACAATTGGTTCACTATGATTTTCTCTGTGACAGCCTCTGTCTGTTGTTCATTTAATAGCCAGCCCAGCTTTAAACCGTGACAGATTTATCAAGTTGTATGCTGAGAATGGGGAGGTTAGGATTAGTGGATTAGTGATATTAAGATTTGAAAATAAATTCAGAGAAGACGATCTTATAAATGAATTAACAGCATTGAAAAACAGGAAGGGATTGCACTTCTAATAATACAAGTAAATTGAAGCTGTATAAATTGATTTAAAGGACTGTAAAATCTAAATTTTTTTTATCTTTCTCTCTGTTTTGGAGGTTGGTATCGTGTTTCACAGTACTTATCCTCTCTCTTCATTACCAGAGAACTAATGCTCAACACTCTTTATCAAATTACATCTCACTGAATTTTTTTTCCCAAATATTTTGGCATATTGCACCACCCAGACAGCTTTTCCTTTGCTTCCTCTTTCATCTGTATAATTACTTGTCTCTTACTGACATGTCATTTATGAGACTTTTCCATCAAGATTATACACATAATTCAAAATGTGAATTCTTTCTTAAGCTTCAGCCATATACCAAAAATCGTGAATATGGACCATTATGCTTCCAGGGATCTCTATGAACATTTGCTTATGCAGTTTCAGCAATTAGAAGATCCATTTATTTTCCTGCTTGCTACTTTGGGATGACACAGAGTTACTTCTGTAGGATTTTCACAAGGCATTGTAACACATGTGAATAACTTCACAAAAGAGAAGAAAAAATGTAAATACTAAGAAGCACCAGGGACTGGTAAAAAGTAAAAGAATAGCTGTAGTTTGGAGAATTTGCAAGAAAGCTGTTCCTGCATATAGAATCTACAAAATAACTGGTATTTTATTTGAATATGCATCTGTATTGTTTGTTAGACTGTGACTTTACACTGCACGTGGTAGATGTCAACTTCACAGTTTGTGAATTAAACTGTGAATAAAAGTTGCTGATGGATATTCAAAGATTAATGTAATAAAGTTGAAGGAGGCTTCACTTTCCAATTATGCTACATTTCTAATAAGCTTTTTACATTTCTTACAACTTGTTTCTAAAATAAATAAATAAATTAAACAAACAAACAAATAAATCAATAAATATTTATTACAAAAAAGTCTGTATTTCCAGTATAAATAAGGATAATTTATGCCTCAAATTTTCTTCTGGATAGAGACGTATTTTCTCAAATAAAAGCAAATATTTGTCCTAATGAATAACAGTAATAAAAGTAATTATTTTTATTACTAATACCATATAGTTCTACCAGAAGGCAGTCTTATTTCTTCCCTCTCGTTTCTGTCTTCTCAGCCCTTTATCAGGGATTTTAAATTGATTACCTTGCTGATATGACCCTGGAATACAGTAGGTAATTGGACCTGTATTAGTAATTACAAAATTGCATATATGATTGAGATAGCAGTAAATAATAGCTCTTGCATTTTTGGCAGAACATAATAGATTGCAGCCGGCTCAAGTTTGTAAAGGAGAAAGATCTTTTTGTTCTGTTGGAAATGTTGACAATCACAATTACCTGTCCACCCTTCCCAACTTTATAATTTTATACTATATTTTCTAAACATGAAGTCTAATCTGATATAAAATTTTAGTATAAAAATTCACATGCCTGCTACTGAATTTTGGTATTGCAACCTATTTTGCCTTGTAAATAGTTAAATAATTCATAGCTGTCTCTTCAAAGGATACTGAAGTTATAGAAGTTCGAGTTGTTCTGTATCTGAACATGTAAAATATGAGCATGACATTCAAACACAAAGTAACCCATCAAAATGAGAGTGTTTCTAATGGTAGCTAATGGAGCATTCTTCTGAAGATCATGAAAATAATTGCGTTTCCTCTAGTTTCCTTCCTGTAGTTTTTACTTAATCTTTACTTGTATAAAACTCCTGTTGTTAACTATAATGCAAGCATTTCAACTAATGTAGGTGCTGCAATATCATTACCCCTTTATTAGCCGTAAATATTCATCAATACCTCTTCAGTAGTTACACCTTAAAAACTGTAACTCACAGCACATTTTTGCTGCTTTTAATGCTGAACCCTTTAAAAAACATTGAGCTTATTCCTGATGTTCAAAGTAAAGCTGAAAGAATAATAGATTTCTTTCAATTTGGTGGGTGAATTGCAAAACTAGGAAGAACTTAGTTCAAATGGAACCAAACTATTTTTAGTATTACTTTTGACAAAATGGAAAAATAGAACAATGCTCATTTTTCAGTCAACTTGAAATTTTATTCAAGTTGCTGTATTAGATATGCAAAACCTATTAGCAAAAGAATAAAAAAATGAAATGGGAAAAATATAACTTTGAAATGAAATGTTGAAAAGTTTATCTGAATTTTTTTAATGCTTCCAAATTCATATTTATTCTCTTTTAAAACCTCTTTTAAAGATTTTCAGTTTTTCTTCTGGCTAACACTACTCAAAAAAACATCTGTAACGGTTAATGTCTTCTCAAATCTCCACTTTCTGGGAGAAACAACTCTTAGTTTGCCTAGTGCTAGCAAAGCTTTGAAACAGTTGTGTAATATGAATGGCTTCTAACCCTGTGGAAATTTGATCTTTCTACACACTGAATAGAAATTCACATGATATTTCAATGTTCTTCTTCTATGCCAGAAAAAAAATGTGCAAGGATAATGTTTTTATAAGGTTTAGTACACTTTGACTGTCATGGTTTGAGCCCATCCACATGGCAGCTGACTCACCCTTCCCCACCCCCAACTCTGGGACTGGGAGGAGAATCAGAAGAAAAAGGACAGACCTCCTCGTGTAAGATAACAACAATTTAATAGGACAACACAGAGCAAGAAGAAAATAATAATGGTAACAACCATAATACTAATAAAAGAAAATACATAAATGAGTGATGTACAATGCAGTTGCTCACCACCCAGAACCGATGCTTAACACCCTTCCAAGCCACATGCCCCCCAACCTACCCCTCTGCCCCAGCCCACCAGTTTTTATACTGGGCATGAGTCAATGGTATTGAATACCTGTTTTGGTCAGCTGTCCTGGCTGTGTCCCCTCCCAGCTTCTGGGAAAATTAACGCTATCCTAGCCGAACCCACGACATTAAAATTAACCCTATCCTAGCCGAACCCAGGACACTGACTCTCTAGGTTTTCATTTGATGAAAGATAATAGCAAAAAATGCTGAGAAATTGATTTAACTGAAATCTATGCACAGAATTTTTAAAACTTATAAAATAACTAAATACTCAATGTAAATTTTGCTGTAGGAACAACCAGCATTAGACAGGCTGGTGGGAATTTTCTCCTAGGAACCTGAACAACCATACTATAAGAATTTACCTTAGGATTTAAAATTACAAACATCCCACAAAAATTTTTCTTTTCCACAAAAAGTTTCTCTGAGCATAATCTTTGGTTCCTCTTCAGTGCTCAGGAATGCAAAGCTCAGTTTTTGTGGTGGTAGAAGGTGGGGTGCACTGGGCAGACAAGGATGTGCTGCACTGGGAGAGGAAAGACCTACACGCTGATAGTATTTTGGAAGAAGTGCCCATTAAAGAAACATAAACCCACTGACTCTGTTATCCCGTTTACATTCAATATCTGACAGTTTTCAGAAATTGTGTTTTTGAACAGGAATTTTAAGAGATTTTTTTCCCATATGAGACTGTTCTCTCCTAATCCCAAAGGCTATGAAATACTCAATATTACTTAGTATAAGTAGATTAATATTTTGAATATTTGCTGTACTCTCAAAAAAAATTATTTAAAAATATTTATTTAAAAATATTTATTTTGCTGATTCAATTTCTGATTTAACTTCTTAAAGTTCTTAAAGTTTTATCTTAACTTTGCAAACTTGCTTTTTTCCTTTTTTGTGTGTGGGGGTGCACATGTGTGTTTCTTTGTGTGTATGTGTGCAGGTATCAACATGATTAAACTAAGAGGTCTTCTGTTTGTGAGGAAATCTAGATTTCTGCAATAAGACATCCATACAGTGATTTAACTCATAATGACACATAACTCCCTGTAACATTCCTCAAAGCTTAGATGTCATCTTAACTCTGCCATGATTTCCTGATTTTCACCTTTTGACTCATCTGCTGTCTTATCTCATTAACAGACCTGACTGCACTGGTTTTTCACTAGGGACAAAATTCTAGTTTGTTACAAGTTCTGGTCTGTGTAAATCACATGAGATTTCTCTGTACTAGTTACATTTTATTTATACATGTGTTGATGCCATATAATCTAATCCTGAAAGTTTGATTAAAAAAAATTGAATTATTACATTGTGTGACAAGATATAACTTAAAACCTATCTGGAAGTACAAAGATTGTGAATAGTTGCTTGCTACAATTTAAGTCCCTAGTATATCCACCTTTTTTCACACCTTAGCATTTGTAATTATGAAGAAAGAAATATTCTACACATCCCAAACAATACGACAAGACTTTAGTTATGTCTAGAAATCAAAGGAGCCATTACTGAAACAGATGTCCTGGGCTTATCAAGTTGCTGTCCTGCTAGCGCAATCATGTGATATAAAGAGAAGCAATACATAGAAGCATCCAGTTTCTTTGGTGGCACAGTTGCTCTGATCCAGGTGAAAGCAGAGTATCAAAATCTGGCACAACCTAGATCACTGACTTTTAGAGAAAGGGTGAATAGTGAGCACTCTTGCCCCTTCTGCTTCAGGTTTTGAAACTGGGTTTCTTTTGTTGTTTGGATGTTTTGTTGTTGTTATTTGGCAGAAAATACTCATTCAGCACAGCTCAAATTCACAGGGAGTTTTAGAAATCCCCAAACTACCACTCAAGTAAGAGATTATTCAATCATCCCCCCACTTCTTGCCTCTTTCCGTTTCAATGGTGTTTTGCACTAGGAGGTGCTGGCTTGTTATGATCCCAGTAAGAAAGGCAACTTGGGCTCTGTAAGGTATCATTCACAAGGCTATTCTTCAGAACTAACACTGTAAGAAGAGACTAGCATAGGTGATCTTATGTCACGTTAGATGCTGGGAGCCCAGAGCAATGTAGTGCTGAACAAGACTTTGACTCATGTGCAGTACGCCATGCAAACCCTGTCCGTGGCAGAGATTCTCCTCTTTCAGTCATTCAAGTGATTACAGGATTTTCTTATAAGGAAACAGCTATATTCATCACTTCTACAGTCAAAGCAGAAATGACATTCCCATGAGAACTTCTTGCTGCCATCACATAATGGCAAGGCCATGCAGGTGGTGTAATTGCCAGTACAATGTTGGAGCTGCCTGTAGGCTCCTCTATTACAACCAGCTGGCTGACTTTGTCCTACAGCCAGGGGATTGTGCAGCACAGCTCAGCACAGGACAGCACAGCACAGACCTGGTTGTACCCAGATTAACTGTTACATGGATCACTAGCTCCTGTGTGCAATGGTCTTCCAGTAAGAATCACTACAAGTGGTCAGGCAGCTCAGCCTTACTGCTGCACCTACTTTGTTGACAAGACAGCATGGTTACAGGTTGTGGGTGTAGCTGCCCACTGCCATACAAGAAACTTGACTTGTGACACCAGTAATTATCTGTGATATTTAGCTGCAGATGAGCTCTTTGCCATTTTCATAGTGCTGCTCTCCTTTTCTGTGTGCCAATGGCTAGTGGCTGAGGGCAATAAGCAGAGTCTGAAGTGACATGGGAACAGAAATGAATCAACTCTGTCTCTCCAGGACATACAGAAAAGAAGTTCTATCATATCCTTGATTTGCTTACAGACACAGTATTTTAAGCAAGAAAATTTCTATGGATAATGCTAGGAAATAATCTTTATATGTTTCCATGTGTGTGCTATTGCTTGATGGTGGCAATGCAGTACCAAACCACTTAATCTTTTTCCTATTCTGTAAAGATTTTTCAGATGGCCAAATTTTCCTAGTTTAAATCTTTACATTCATGTATTTTCTTCATCTTATGTAATGCTGAATTACTTGTTTCGAATAATGTGGGGAGCCTATATCTCCAAGGAGAGAATAATATGTAGATGTGGTATGATTAAGGAACTAATATTAATACATTTGCTTGTAACACTTTTGTCTTCCTCTTACATTTGAAAACTAAAGTGCCTTTTCTGCAACATTAATGGGAAAAGAACGAAAGAAAAACAAACATAACCAAACTGTAAACAAGTTTCAAATTTTACCAAAATATTTACAGAAAACTGTTTGTAGCAGTCTTCTAGCTCAGAGCATTAGTCATGTCAATAATGCTAGTCAGTGAGGGATGTTTTTCAGTAATGTTCTAGGAACTTGGGGTAGGACCTCTTACTTTATCCTCTGTTCAAAAATGAGGCCAGAATTTCCTTTAAACTTTTTCTTTTTTTTTTGCCTTGAATCATTTTTTGAACTTTACCCCAGACTTTGATCATTTAGATACATATACTTTATATTTTATGGAGTGACAGCACCCAGGATCACTTTACACATTTCTTTTCTATTCCTACTGTAAAACATCCTGAGATACTGGGTATTTTTTCTAGTTGATTAAAGACTAAAGGATTTGTTTTATCTTTATATATATTTTTTTTAATCAACTTGTTCAAATTAGGTATACCAAAAAAATTTGGTCTTCCTTCCATTATCTTTCACAGTTACTAACTGAATATATATGCATCGCCTGTGAAGCACAGCTGACAAAATTATTTGCCTGTGCTTACTCACCAGAAATAGATAAATCTGAACTAAATAAATCTTCTTCATTCCCAGTGTGGTGAGACTGGTTCGGTCCTGATCCTGGCTGGAACGATTTAATCTAGTGAGCCTTCCAACAGTTGTGCTTGGTGGTTTTTTTCCTGTATGATAAAGATTACTAAAGCAATACAGTTGTAAAATTCATCTTTTAACAAAGCAAACCTTTCATAAGGACTATACTCTTTTATACAGAATTCTAATAATTGGATATTTCATATTAAAACCTTTCATGGACCATCGCAAACATGGTAACAAAACTGCTTTCTTTCCATTGTATGAATTCACAGCTGCAGATAGTAAACCAAAGTTATCCCATGCCATGAACATACACTAAGAATGAGCTGAAGTTGAAGGTACACTGCATAAAGGAAAAAGTCTTTACACTGAAAAACTTCCATGAAAAACTATGAGAAAATCACAGCGCATAAGTCACTTCTGTTTCTCATTTCCAAAGCCATGATATACTTAGTTTTCATTGGAAACAACACATGTGCATGTACAATCACAACCTGTCTAGACAGTGCAGATCATTTTGGAGAAAATAGGTTTTCAAACATGTACCTGTCAATGTAATGCTGTAAGATAAAAACTTGGGGATCCCTGGAGGCTTCTCTCGTGGATGCTTCGCTGTTCCAATGAAAGTATTTTGTTTACTTCTTCTGGAACCCAATTCTATATTTTCAAGATTACCGAGCTGACAATATGATATGCTGCATTAATTTAAACTTTTGTTTACTGAAGAAACTCACACTGCATATGCTTATAATGGTAAAGAGGAGGAAGAAGATAGCATTTCTGGATATCTATCCCCAGTAAATGTAATTCTTTCTAAACTAAGCATAACATTATCATTAGTTTTAAAAATATGGTCCTAGAAAAGAGGTGTATTCTAATGAAGCAATTTATTACTGGGATATAAAGCATCTGATAAAGACGGTCATTAAGTACATTTATACCACATTAAATTTGGCAGGAGTAAGATAGCATTATTTGCAATCAGATTCCATGGTTGCTGATAAGATTAGGAAACTTTTTTTTTTAGTTTTCTGTCAGACTTCTGTGCTTCCTGGCATCCTTGAAAACTGGAACAGAAAGTGTTCTCACATTATTTAAATTCCAGCCTCTTGAGAAGAGGGTAATAAATATACAATATTGTGACAGAGGACTTTATTAAACTTCAACTTGATGTTTCTTAAAACTGTGCATTCAGAAGGCTCAGCTAAGGTATTTTAGTAAGAGAACATCAGAATAAATGCAATTAAGGAATTAAGACAATTTGCAAGGATACATAAGAATAAAATTATAACACTAATTCTTCATTACTCTGATGGAATATACACTTGCAAAATAATTGTTCAATGAGTAATACAGTGCATAGCATAAATTATAGGAAAGAACATCAGTGCAGGAAAGTGAAAAAGAGCAATCAAAAGGAAGCATTTCCAAATATTTGCACTTGCTCTTCTGATGTGCTTAATTGACTGTCTTTCAGTGTTTTCAGTGACAGGTGGAAATAAACAGGATAAATTGTTGGTTTCTTAACCACTTGTGACACTTCAGGAAGGAAATAGATGTTCTCATACTTTGTGTAGTACATTGTCAGAACAAGGTGTATTTGAAAAGAGGGAAATGAATTAAATATTTTGAATCCTCAGAACTTCATTCAGAGTAGCTGGTATATTGTTACCTTGAAAAACTAAGGGAGAGCATCAATGTCATACTACAGACACTGGGAAAACTGGGGATGTGGGGACTCAATCTGCATTGTCACAAAGATGTGAAAACTTGTGGGAAATGTTTTCCTCCTGTTGCCTGTATTATAATAGGTAGCCATTCCCATGTTAAAGCTAGATTATTTAGTTTCATAGGTAAGGTATTTATTAAGATTTTGCATCTTCCAAAAAAAGAGTTTTCTTTAAAAAGTTCAAGTTACAGTAGGATATCTAGTTTGATTTTTAAAACTTGTCAGTCTGGGATCATTTGCTGGTTTATTCAGTAGATAGTAGGAGATGAAAGGATGTTGGCTCTTAGTCCTTTGAAATATTTGTAAGAATACTGGAAATAACAGGTGAAATCTCTGAAATCTTTCCAAATATTCTTGGTTATTTGTTATTATGGAGCCCTAAAAAGCTGACTTGTCCTCTCTGGAGGGAACATCATCAGTTTCTACACAGCCTTTCTGTATGCTCCCCTACACACACAAGTCAATTCACAATGCCACCTGCTTCATCTTGCCATGCTTATTTAGTAAATATGTTCGTTAGTAGGTCATGATTTTTTTGCCTTGCATTTGTGCATATCAGTAGTTCCACTGAAGTACAGTTTAATATGTTATATTAAACCCAGCATAATAAAATCAGATTCTTATTCTTTAGCTGATGCCTTTCACTTTGTCTTCTGTGTTATCTTTTATTCCTTATCTTCGTATGTTACAAAGATGAATGTTTTGTAATGTTTTGTTTTCTGCTGTCTTGTTCTTAGCTGGTTCTTCTTTCCTCCTCCTTCTTGTATTCTACCTCTTCCCTTTCTCAAGCTTTGCTTCAATAAAATGGATCTCCGTATTTATTATCTTATTTAGATGTCTAAGTCTCAAAATAAATCTGAGATAATCACTTAATCTTCTCTGTACTGATAATTTTCAACTGTAGCTCTTTCACAGCCTGAAATTATTAATCATTAAAAACATCCCACTTGTTTAAACTCCCCACTCATCAGTTTTTACACAGAAGAAAAAGTAGATGTAAGAGTTTGTAAGCTACATGATGGACAGCAAGAAAAAAAGCCTGTCCTCTTATATTGTGCAATGAACACATTGCAAGCAACGAGATAAAATACATTCTGAACTAAAAATAATGACGTACCTTTTTCATACGTCTTATTATTGTGGAAAAGAGCATGTTTTGATGAGTTATGCCTTCTGTGAAGTCAAACATTAGACTGATTTTACCAGGATTAGAACTGTTATATGCAATTAAGTTGCCAAATTTATGAGGTTATTTGAAACCATGATAATAAATTTATATTGATATTTAGATACTGGGAATTTCACATGATAACAACTCATCACTGGTAAGGAGAAAAAATATTATAAATACTATGATACAAGAGAGAGCCTAAACCAAGCTGGTTTGTTTTCCTTGGTCAAATTTCTGACCAAGGAAAAAATGACTGGCAAAGAAGAATCTGATTGCTGGTCCTGTTCATAATGAAAGATGTGCTTCCTTAGGGCCAGATTCCAGCCTCTTATATTTGGTTTCCTACAGTGCAGCAAGATCAAAGAAGGATTATTATAACACCAATGTTAGATAGCAGACATTAGAAAATGTAGGAACAGTCATTATACATAGAACAGACAATTAATCCCTTGACAGGAAAAAAAAGGTAATGATGTGGTGAAAAAGAATGTTTTTGAAAGATAGATGTAGTGTCAGACAGGAAGTATCATATGAGATTTTGCTCTCAGATCATGAAATATATTCACATTATAAATAAATGCAGCTGACGTGACTTCTGTTTATTTCTGCTTTGTTCTCAAAGTGCTGTTGGCCAAGAAGGTAACAGAAAGGCACCAAGTTAGTTAGTCTTCTTTACATAACAGAACTTTCCTAGTCAGATTAATAAATTGCTGGTTTGATACTTTTATTAAAAATGTGACCTTATATAATGTTCACTTAAACGTCATCCCACCTGAAGTAAACGAACATGAAAAGAAATACTGCTCATATGACTGAAATATTTTACACAAGTTCATTTCTGTCGCCTAATCTTGAGGACGTACAAATTCACCTGCATACCCACTGGGAAAAGGAACTATCTAAGGCAACTTTGCATTTGCCATGGAGTAGAAAGGGGCACAATCACAGACATGCCCAGTGATGCATCTGTGATGACTTGTTACTCTTGGATACATTCCTTTGTGACTTTTCTTAGTTTTAACATAGTTGAAGAAGGGATTAGGTCAGAACTTGGTATTTACATTAATTTAAGATTTTTTACATTGAAAAATCTTTTGTACGTATTCAGGGCCCAGAGGTTTTTCTCCCAGTAAACTTGTGTCTTGTAGGACTGTTGAAAACACCTCCAGAAATCTCTAACTCAGATAAAAATATTCTACATAGATACTCTTCCTGTACATGTAATCAATAAAGTTGAATTCTGAGGATGGAAATGTGATGGTTTTGTTTCCTCTAATTCCTTCCAGTTTCACAGCATATAGATACATTGGAGTGTAAGAGAAAGATCTTATATTGTCCTTCACTGCTATTCCCTCAAAACATTTCAGAAAAAAAGGAAGATGGCTGCTGAGGGCCATATGAGTCCAAATGTAGTTTGCAATGACAGCTGATGGGATGGAATAGTGCGTACATTCCCAAAAAAAACTATGTTGCATGTGAATCTGCCCTGTGGAGGAACATTAGCATGCTCACAAGCAGTTTCTGCTGCAGTATCATCTAAAATAAGATATTAAAATCCACAAAATAACCCAACCCTTTATAACTTAGACTATGTTTTCATTTAGGACATTGTTTTCTTTCTTTCAAAGTAGACATTCCCTATTCAGCAAGATTGGAACTAGTTTATTATTGGATTCTTCTGGAAATGCAATAACAAATCTATGTACACTCAGGAGTCCTTCAAATATGTTCGTTTCGGAGAAGCTAGTCCTTATAATACATAACTACCTTCAACTTCATGATGGAATACTTTAGAAGAATTGTATGCAAAAAATGCAGAAGTGTAGATAGGTAAAAATTCTCCAAAATCAGCAAAATCTTTATGCTGAACTTGGCTTCTCCTGTTATAAAGAATCAAACCTAGTAATTTAAGCAAATTTACAAGAAAACTAAGGCCAGCCCATATTTTGACACAGGCTGTAAAACCACCCACTGCTCTCATTGTATCACATGTCCTTGCTGCACTGAATCAGCAGCATCTCTTGTCACTCACTTTAAAAAGGCTTTGCTTGTGCAGATATTTTTCAGCAGTGCAGGGTATGAGTAAGGGACAATGGGAG
Organism: Steatornis caripensis; assembly: GCA_013398225.1. Taxonomy (NCBI): domain Eukaryota; kingdom Metazoa; phylum Chordata; class Aves; order Caprimulgiformes; family Steatornithidae; genus Steatornis; species Steatornis caripensis. The sequence continues at coordinate 109,577 of VZSC01004885.1, forward strand.
GGAGGCCTTTGAAAAGTTATAAAAAGAAAGAGAAAACAAAAGGGAGAGCAATGAAAGAAGCATGCAGAGAATATAGAAGTGAAGGCACTGAGCAGGCTGGTGGGAAACAAAGAAAACTGCACATGTGTGGGAAATGATTAATTTTCTGACAGTTTGTAAAAATAGGTAGTGAATCTGGAAAGAATGCATAATTGTGCCAGCATAGGAAAAGTCATGTAACTTTATGCATGTTTTTTATGAAGGAACACAAAGAGAAATGACTTCTCTTCTGATAGAGAGCCTCTCTAACCCTGGGCTAGTCTCTTCATCTGTGTATAGCACTACTGTGTAAAATATTGAAAAACACAAACGAGTCCAGAAGTAGTTATTGTCTGTCACTCTGCTATTTTGCTGTGAAGTTTACATTCTTAGGAATAGTAACACAGATAGACACTCAGGAAACTGTTTGTATAATTCTGTCTTTAAGGACAGGGACTTTTTAGGTTTTTGCTCCTAATAAGAGCTCAGAAGCAGCCCATAGGAATATGTTTGCAACTTAATCACAGAATTGCTATATTAATTTGTGTAATCGACCTTATCTTCTTCAGTTTCTTAAGTTAAAATCAAAAGTTTAAATCAAAAAACTTAAGCTTTAAAGATCATTATGTCCAATTTTTGTAGCATGTTCGATTTATGTTCTTTAAATTCATCCCATGTTTAGTCCTCCCTGAGGAGTTGAATGAGAACTCCAAATAAAATGTGATCTAGTTGCAGGAATACCAGACTCATAGCTGGACAAGGAATTATGGGAGAATGGGGACAGTAGGGTGAACGACATATCAACTGAGCCATCATGTCCAGGATTGAGTACTATCTTAGATATAACACTGCAGCACCACATCAGGTGAACCTGTGCTATGGGGACATAATTTCTAAAATCTGACAGAAGATAGATACATTTCTTTCAGCCAGCATGTAACATACCAGTCTTGTCTACATGTCCTCTTTCCTCTTACAACACAGAACTATTTTCATGACAGTGTTGAAAACATATCACACCTTTATCTTATACCAGGAGAAGATGGCACACCCAGAAGCAAGAGCTGAAGTCTGTTATATACAGATATTGCATCACTAAATTATATCATAGCAGGGACTGACCTTCACAACTAGCTTTTATTGCCACTTGTTTTGCTTTAAGTATGTATATGAAAGGACAATAATGCCTTCTGAAAAAGAAAAACATGCAATACCTTCAGTTAACTATGCCACATTATCCCTAGTTTGCTCTCAGTTTTTCTTTATTGTGTATTTTTCATTATACCTGTTACATTGTTTTTTACCATCAATTCTACCTTAGGCAAGAATTCAAATGACTGCTAATTTAAGAATGTGATGAGTCGCATTTACTGCAGAATAACAAACACTTGCCTGAAACTAAGTATCTGTGAAGTGCTGTTGTGAAGCTGTGTTTGAGACTCATCCCTTTCTTAGGTTTCTTTTAAATATTATCTAGGAATTCAAAGACTAACATAGTTCTTTCCCTGCAGAAATTTCAGAAAACAAACTGTAATAAATCCAGAATGAGCCAGAGTTCCTGGATAATCTGTATATTAAAAACAAACGGGGACTAATGGAAGCTATTCAATATCTTAAATTCTTGGTGCTAGAAAACATGATTTGATGGATATTTCTGTTAGGATGAGTTTAAATAGAATTACTTATTTTGTGGAAATCCCAGCATTATGGGATCAAAAACCTCTAAGTATTAGATATATTAGTTGAAAGAAATAAAAGCTAAGAACCCTTTATTTTTAAAAATAAAAATAATCTATTAAATTCTTGCTTGTATGAAAAATACAGATTTTAAATTTGATGCATATCTCCTGTAAAACACACAATCATGTTTGTATGGAACAAGAAGAGCAGGGTAGTAAGTCTGTTGTTAGTATTGCTTATTTCAATGCTATCTAAACTACGGGATGCAAATACCATTATTCTCTCTTGTCTTTGGCTTCAAGTGGCTCATTTGGGGTTTTATTATGTATAAATTCATTTTTCTGTAAATCAAATAATTCAATTTTGTGACCCTGGTATGATTTTTATTCATGTTGTGAACTTCCATTTATCTGTTAGAGAACAGGTAATGAATCAGAACTCACTTCACCCTTAGAAAAATAATACCAGTTTCTTGAGCTCATTTATGACACCTCAGATTTTGAGCAATTTTAAAGAAGAAAGACAAGTAGTGTCCTGGCAGTCAAGAAGTAATTTGAATAAAGGTTGTTTTCCTTCCAGTTCAGTCCACTGAATACCTGAGAAATACTTGATTACTTCATGGCCTCACAAAGCAAGTAATGTTAGTATATTATACCATAAAAACTGCTGTTTTTCTTAATTATTGTTTGTTACTATATTACAGAAGTGTTGATTTAATGACAGCAAATTTAAACAAGTGCAAAAGTATTTTTGAAAGAGTGGATTCTTACTACAGCATCTCAGAAACTGTACCTAACTTTATAGAACTTCCTTAAATCTCAGCAGTCCACTGTGAGATGTTGATAAAATCTTTTACACTCTTTCTGTTCCTTACACATCTGGAAATGAAGTTCTTCTGTTTGTAACTCTACAGAATTAGATTTTAATCTTTTGAGGCAGGAGCTGTCTCTTGTTGCACAGTAGGAATGGGACTACCTATCCTGATTACCGTCTGTGACAGGTACTGTAGTACAAATAACCTAATAATCACAGAATCACACAGAATCACTGAATGGTAGGGGTTTGAAGGGACCTCTGAAGACCATCAAGCCCAACCCCCCTGCTAAAGGAGATGTGCCTAGAGCAGTTTGCACAGGAACTCGTCAGGGTTCTATCAGGGTGGGTTTTGAATGTATCCAGAGAAGGAGACTCCACAAGCTCTCTGGGCAGCGTATTCCAGTGCTTTGTCACCCTCACAGGAAAGAAGTTCTTCCTCATGTTCAGATGGAACTTCCTGTGTTCCAGTTTGTGTCCTTTGTCCCTTGTCCTGTCACTAGGCACCACTGAAAAGAGTCTGGCCCCATCCTCTCGACACCTGCTCTTTAGATATTTGTTGCCCTCCACTGGACTCTCTCCAGTAGTTCTCTGTCTCTCTTGAACTGGGGAGCCCAGAACATAAAAGTATATTTTTAATTAAAGCAACTTAGTCATACTTACTTGTACATTTTCCACATCATTTAAATTGTGGAGCTGAACCATTGCAAAGTGAGGTGATGGGACTGTAAGCATCTGTTAGGATAAATTTTATTCTTAGAATACTGAAATTTAATTGCATAGACTCGAGTACTTTATGCAAAACATTTCAAGCCACATTGGCTGTTCTCACACTGAAAACAGGTGATGAGCATAGGCAATAAAAGATGGAAAGATATCTAACAAGGGCAAGAAAAGAAGAGGCAACAGATGAGAATTTAATTTGTGAAGAAAAATACAATGAAAGAGTATTAATATGAAAGTTTAATCAAGAAAACTAGAATGATTTTCATAGTTAAAATTATGGCATGTGTATATTTTTTGTATAATATTCTTAAACTTAATTTTACATCTTTATAACCACTTTTGAAGGAATTCTAGATTCATTACAGTTCCACTCTGAATGTACTTACCAGCATTGATGAACAGCAACCAAACTTTATTTCATCTGGGCCCATGATTCTCACATTGAAGAATCTTGTGTTCAGGAAGTTAGTCATGCTCACAGATAAGGCTCAGCAAAAACAAAACCTTTTTTACAGTTCGACACTGGCAGAATATTTTTATTCTTTACCCATATGTGGTGATACTCCATAAATCAGAGGTGATCAATATGTACATTTTGAGCTGTTTACGGATCACACAGTGGAAATATATCATGAGATGGGCATGAGATCACTAGAAAAGGAAAACTAAACTCTCAGATTACCCGGGGTTCAGAACCACATCTATGTCAGCCTCATCTTCCACTGCAACATACTAATTTATATCTTTTTATACCTGTGGAGCTCCCTCACATACTCTTCACAGCACTGTCTCCTGCCTTATCTCCTGCCAGATTGCTGAAGCATGCTACACATGTCCTGTTATTCAGCGATACAATGGTTGAGACCAGTGAGGGAGAGCAGGGATTGTTTGTGACCATTTTACTAGTGGGTAATTTCCTTATTCTGGGGAGGTTATGAGATGATGCTGTGTTTAGAGTAAGGTGAGTCTATGGCAACAAAGGAGGTAGTCTAGATTATTGGCTGCATAAATGCCACTTTACCTTGTTAACCCAATGGGAAACCAGATGCATGAGAGTGTGTGGACGGGACAGGGTTCTTGGGAGCATTATTTTTAAAAGCAAAAAGTTTGCAGACAAGTTGGGATAAGAAGAGTGAGGAGGGCAGCCAGACTTCTTAGACCATCATTAATGAAAAGGATGACCTATAATTATGTCAGTTAACCTGCATAATGCTATCTTTAGAAACCTTTGAGGAAACATCTGGGGAAGATAGAAAAAGGTTTTGCTCATCATTCTTTCATAAAGTTAAGCAGTGTCATCTGCACTATTGGTTCTGCGAGCTGCCAGTTATTGGTAGAGGTCAGGGCTTTTTAACAGCCAGCTACTCTGACAGCATCCACAAAGACACTCTCTGTGGAACCTACTGGAACTAGAAGAGCATGGCTGGCTGGGGAAATTTGTTGTGAAAGAAAATGAGGAGATGGGGATAGACCAGCAACTGAGACAATTGATAGATGCTGAGGAGGAAACTCTCACAGTAAGATTTTGTCTCAATTGAAGGCTTACAGTCATGTGAGTAAGATGGCAAAGTACCTTCTATGCATTCAGAATAAGGCACAGTTTTAATTCGAGATTCCTATTAGGCAGGGCACCTCTACAAGACAGCATCTTGTAGAGTGGCTAAAGTGCACGTTCTGAGTAAGAATAGACTTAAACATGTGGTTTATGTTTTTTTTTCTGAATAAAAATCTAATTCATTAAGTATTTATCCAGAAGGAAAATGCTGGTGTTTCTGTTGTTACTTAGTTCAGAATAGGCATGCCTTACAGTATAACAGGGTTTTGAACATAAGATGGGAAATGATGGGCATCTGCTGTGGAGGCCCCATTGGGGACAAATTTATAAGAGAGCACAGATTTCTGGTTCCTGCATCTTTCTGAGTTCGTATTATAGTAGGAATGAGAAACCACTGCCTTTCACAGAGCTAGCACTCTTTCTCTTTTAGAAGCAGTTGCTTTGGCTAGGAAACATTATGGATGGAACAGTATGAAAAAAATTGATGTCTGGCCTCAGAAGCCTCAACGGCTTACAGCTGTGATTGTAAATCCCTTTCTCTTTCTCTCCTCTGCCTTCTGGTACCTCTTCCTTCTCTTTAACATAGAATAGCTTTCAGTAGGAAAATATGACGTTTCTAAGTTGAAATACCACAATTAGAGTGGGAGTGCTAAATGAAATACATCTTTTCTGATAAACAGTCTAAGAAGGCTCTCATGTAAACAATGAAACCTCTCATATTTCAGTTTAGAAGGATTCAAGTGAAAGGAAACACCTCTTCTTAAGTCCTGTGAGGTGGCTTTTTTCACTGAAAGGTGAAATGGTGGGTAAGTTTTACTACTCTCTTGTGTTCTTGCAGAGGTGGGGATACTGGATGTTGTAGAGAGTATGTTGTATAGGGATTTTCTCATACTACATGTACAGTATGCTTATACTGCTGTATGCAGTATACAGTAGTATTTATTATTGTACTCTGTATAACTCTTCTTTCCTACATCAGAATATATGAATCATATATTTCAACCTTGGACACACCTTTAAAAATATCTATGCCTGTATTTGTTTTTCTTTTAATTTAAGTCCACAAAGAATTTGCAAGATGTCACTCATGCAATCATATGTACATCTCATTAAACAATTGTAGATGTTATGTAAAAAAGGTTTTTCCTTTCACAGTCAGTGGTTCTTAATGAGAGTACAGATGGTAATTTGAGAAAGTTTCAGGAGTATTCAGTTTCATTTTTATAGCCATCATTACTTTTGTAAGTTATAGATAAGATACTTGAAATTTCAAATTACTGTTGTGGTCTTTCTTCTTTTTAAAGCAATACTATGCACTGTTCACGGTTGCATGTAAACTGAGATACTCTGGTACTTTTTAGTAACCATATTCTAAAAGCAGCCACTTACATACATCTAAACAAAATCTGTCATAACTTATATTTGTTATGATAGTGGCAGTGAACTGCAAGTGGCATACTATTGGAAAAAAGATAGCAGAGGTAGGGGAAATGACCTCTTCAAGACAAAGACTGCTAGGCAAATTCACTATGCAATGCTCTGTTTCTTGTCAAATGTGTTAGTTACTAAATGAGGCTTATAGCAGAAAAGCAGCGCTGTTTGATTACATGATTTTAGATGGATTTTTTTTCTAAGAAATGAAGAACAGAGATAAATTTGTGAAGGCTGTGATGGGACTGTAGCCCACATGTTATGTGGCAGACTCGGTTGTCCTGTTCCCTCAATCACCTCTAGCAAAAATGTGACCATTCAAGGCCCCTGCAGCCCCTTTTCAGCTTGCCTGGCTTTCTTCTAATGGAAATCAGGTTGGGAGGTGAGGCATGAGGAAATGCATGAATGTGTCTTTGCAGATATTCAGCCATCATGCCACTGTATCTCATATCTAAATGTGTGAGTTAAAGAGGCTTTCCTGGTCCTGTAGTTTAGGTATAGCCAGAAGGACTCAGCCATTGCAACATTCATTTTAGATTACTAACAGAATTCACAGGTGGAGCTACTACTCCTACTGATGTAGAGGGAATTTGGGGAGATTTGTGTAACGCTGACCTGGACTCACAACAGCCAACTGGCTGAACGTGGGACCTTTTTTGACCTGTAAGTAATCACAGTTCTTGTTAATTGTGATAGACATGCTAAATATCTTACATTTAGGTTAAATGAAAGAAGCATTAAAAATCCATGTGGAGCAAAATAGCTGAAAAAATAAACCAGAGAAAAAAGCTTCTCAGGGGAGGTGAGAACGAACAGTTTCTGAGGAGTGATAAAAAAGAGTAGTTTTAGTTTGTTGCTGTGTTTTCCTGTATATGAGTACGACGAAAAAAGGAGAAAGAAAGCAAACAGAATCTGTCATTTGTGCCAAGAGGAGTGAAAGATGAGATTCCTTAAGTCACAGAACTGTCTGAAAATGTAGCCTTGGAAACCATTTAATGCTTTTTCATCTTCTTCAAGGAAGTAGGACTTCGTGCTCGTTCTTAATAACAACTGTGAGAGCCCCAAACTGGGAATAGCATCTTAATAGTAATATCTCTTCTTTTCCTCCCATCTCCAGACTAATTCCCACAGAGAACAGTCCAGTAGGGTGCTAGTAGACCGGACAACGCTAGCCAAGGGTGAATGGTAGAGCACATGATTGCAAACTGTGCTGTCGGAGCTTTGGTCCTCTCCATATAATATTCCTGTAAATCTGTAACAGATTTATTTGTTTGACCATATTAAGCAACAGTTTATATTTTGTGTGTTCCAAAACACTGTGAAAATTTGACTCCAGAGAACCAGTTTGGTTCTGGAATACTGCAAAATTTAATGCCCATTACACAGTGAACTATAATACCATTATCTTGTTAGTATCTGCAATAAATGACATTTCATTACTGTGTTATGAACCATCTGGTCTCAAGTCAAGAACTTTACCATAATGCGAATGAAAGGACTTTTAGAGCTATGTCACACACTGACATACCTATTGTCCCCAGTTTTTATGATGTTACTCTGAAGTATTAATCATGTGGGTGTTAGAGACATCCTGTCATGGTTTAAGGCTGGGCTGGCTATTAAATGGATGATGGATGCTCTCTATTAACCCTTTCCCTCCCCAGAAGGGGAAGGGAAAAAGAAAAGGGAGAGAGGCTTATGGGTTGGAAAAATTAAAACAATTTTAATGAAACAGTAACAAAAATGTATGATAATAATAATATTAAAAAATGAAATATATACAAATATATACAAAACCAGTATCAAGCTCCCCTGATGACAGTCGCATCACCCAGACACTGCAGGGAAGGCCCTGGGAAAGTCCCAGACCGGACTCAGCGTCAGGCAGGAACTAGATTCAGGAATGCACAAACTGGCATTGAAGGCAGAAGAAATGGATGGAGCTCTCCTCGGATGCCAGCCATGGAAGAAGAGAGCTTGACCCTGTGATCCTTCAGATTTATGCTGGGTATGACACATATTGGATGGAATATCCCGTTTGGTCAGTTTTGACTCACCAGTCTGACCCACTCGTACCCACAGGAGGGTCTCAGGTCTGACCCCTTTTCTGCTCTTTCATTTCCAGCACGTAAGTTTAGCAGAACCAAACAATGCTTTCGGTTTTCACAGAAATATGTATAAGCAAGAGCCTTTTTGCATACCATTTGTAACGTTACCATTCCTACTGATGTTCCAGTAGTAACTATAAACATCGAGTGTTATCACTCCTANACGGGGTCGCAGCAGTGACCCCTTTTCTGCTCTTTCATTTCCAGCACGTAAGTTTAGCAGAACCAAACAATGCTTTCGGTTTTCACAGAAATATGTATAAGCAAGAGCCTTTTTGCATACCATTTGTAACGTTACCATTCCTACTGATGTTCCAGTAGTAACTATAAACATCGAGTGTTATCACTCCTAGAAGCAGACATTGTCTGAAAAACATGCTGTTAATTTCAGAGGGTGCAGTCTCTCAGAAAAGACTTAACTCAAAAGTAAGATTGCTAAAAGTAAAATTGGTTCTGTCCTAGATAAAACCAGGATATTAATGGGTAAAATAAAAATTTCCTTCAATAATTTAGCTGTAGTCTTGCCATAAATTGCATGGGAAAGACAGTGAACTCTGAAGGATGTGACTAATTAGCTGCTACTTGCCATCTAAGGCTAGAAGACTGAAAGAAGAATAGTTGCTCTTTGTAAAGGCAGGAAAAACTCCAGTGCTGGCTTCTGCAGAAGCTCTTGGGTTTCCTCAGCAAGGGAGCTAAATGGAACTGCATTGCAAAACAGAAGGAATTGTGAGGGTGAGCCAAAAGATTTTGAGTAGGAAGAGATGAAAATAAGGTTGAAACAATTCTTATTTTCTTGGATATTGATGATCAGAAGTTGTAAGAATTTATTACTTGTTTTGACTATATATTTTTGTTGGTCTATGAGAAAAATAACAATAGTGTGTATGAAATAAAGTAATTTGCATAGGGTTGAACAGAAGGCTATCATGTGGAGCCAGGACAAGAAACGGATGGACTTACATACCAGCTGTTTGGAGGGAACAGAAAGGCAAATTCAAGCTTGAGGAGAATGACTGTAAATCGATGACTGCTGGAGTACATTTTTCTCCAGTACTGGAGTGGTCCTGATACACTTCGGTTAACTAATCCTGCATATATTAAGACTGTCTGATGGTAATCAGCATGAAGTTTTTGGGCAGCTGATTTAATTTTGATGTTTATCACAATTTCTTTTGTTAGTTCATGAAAATGGCCTGCTGGATGTATAATCACTTCAAAACAGTCTGGTCAGTCTTCATCTCTTATTTGTGAAGTGCCATTTAATTTAAATTTTAAAATGTAAGGTTTGATTCTGCAAAGTAGTTTTGATTATTTTCAGCAAGAGATTTATTTCTTTGTCACTGGAAAGAAAAGTGTATGTCTTATTTTATGTTTTTATTTTTAAAATTATCAAAACATAACAAATATCAAGAAGAAAGGTTAAATTCTGTGGTGGTCTTCCCTCTATGCAATCATTATCTAACTCCAAAGGTTTTGTGTACACAATGCTGTTTAATAGGTTATGGTCCTTTTATAGTCCTAACCAATAAACTGATTCTAGATAGCATCAGATCAATCTTCTGGCCTCATGGATGCATTATTAAGAGTAACTAGTAATCAGCACTTAGTCGTCTTAATTTCTTTGTGAAGAAACTCTTGCAGTCCTTTTCTCTACTTCTTGTCCACACAGAGGGTGGCAACCAACTATTGCAGTCAGATTCCATCAGCAAGACCACAGAATGAATGTACTAGTTCAGCGATGTGGATGAATCATGTGATGTCTACATGATGCCTATGAATGGAAAAAGTATCAGGTTTTCTCTAGAATAACTTGAGAAATTGTACAAGGATATAAAAAAACCTCTGTGTAGTATTATTTACAAATACAGATTCTAGAGTTAACTACTGAAAATTAGGAAACGTCATCAGTCAGGATTCTCTTGAAAGAGTATCTTGGTATAGCTCAGTATCTTACCTGCGAAAATACATTTTAAATGTCAATCATTGCATTCTCAGTTTAGATTGACTAATACATGATTTTTTCTTTCCTGTCTATCTTAAACAAATTGGGGTAAGTCAAGCAGTCAAAACGCTGCCAGTGAAGTTTCTTTCTTTGCTACCATCAGTTAAGGTTTTGCTATTAATTTAATTCTGAACCTCTTTACTTTTGGTTGAGTCCATTCAAATGGAAAAAGTGCTAGAGGTATGAAGAGCACATCTTTTCTAAATTCCAATAGCCATGAATTAGGAAAAAAAAAATTGTGATGAAATGGGTTTTCCTCCATCACAGAAATTCAGAAATTTAAAAAAAAGTACTCCCCAACTCAGTCTTCCCAAAATGCATGAATGATTTGTTTCATTATGCAGTATTGAAAAATTAATTTATAATCTATATACCTGCCCATAACAAATAAACTTTTCATTAATATTCCAATTTTATTCCTGACAAGGTTTCTGTAGTAATATTCTGCATTTTCTGCATCATATATCAGAAAACTTTGTAACTAATATGTAAAGCTCTTTCCTCACTTACATTATTTGATTTGTAGCATTATTCTTTTTAATATATTAGAGATGTTTGCTTAGTAATGGAATACAATATACAAATATAACCTAATTCACTTTATTGTAAAAGCTTTTAAAAATCTGTATCTGTGTAGTTTAGTAATCTTATCAAATACATTATAGATTGTCTCTATCCTAATTACTTTAAAAATGTACAAAATATCTTCTATCATCTTAAGTATGTACAGAAGACTGATCAATGTGAACATTTCTGTGTTTGCAGGAACAACTTCAACTGACTGTTGATGGTCTCCTATCCACCTACAGTCTGGTCTATTTTGTAGCAGCAACCCCCTGGGGAGTCTTTGGGATAGCTGGATTCTCCATTCAGGATACTAACTGTTAATTGAAGCATGCAGATATTGCTTACTAATTTGTCTAGGCACAGCAGGAGCTACCTGGGAGAATTTCCAAGACTGTAATAATTGGTCAAATGTTTTCATGTGAAGGAAGAGAGGAATAAAGTTAATCTGTCTCTCAAGTTAGTCTATCAGTTCATCTGTGCAGAAAGTAACTGTGGATGTCCTGGACCTCCCAGAGGACTCATGACTAAATGCAATATGTGTGCGCACAGGCACAGTCCTGACACTCAGTCACACCAAGTTATACCTATATGACAAGTGAATTCTTCTATTGCAGTTACAACATGAACTTTGCAGCTTTTGCCACATGCGGTTGAATACCATAAAGGACGCTAAAGTGACATCCTTTTCCAGGAAGTTATTTTATCCTCATTCCTCATGTGAAATAATTCAATTTTTTCTACACCCTTGACAAGTCTCTAGGTGACTCTGAATGTAGCTCTGAGGATTCACTGGACCTCCTGGAAATTTTCATCAGTTTGTTTATCATATATTTTTGTGCTATTTTGAAAAGCTGGTTTACATCTTGCATCTGTCATAATTCTGTTTTAAATCCTAAACTCTAAACTAGCCTGCAGTGGTGGGCCATGGTACGTAAAAAGAAAAATAAATTAAAAAAAAAAAGTTATAGGGTTTCTTGCATACAGAGCTACTAGAAGAAATACCCCCTCAAAAGAAGGAAACATTGTCAGTCGCCATTAATTGAAACTGGCTGTGAGGTTCTGATTTGACATAAGGGGAAAAAAATTGCCCACCTTGAGCATAATTAAGCATTGGAATTTGTTACTCAGAGAGAGTATAGAATCTCTGTCCTTGGAGGCTTTTACAGCCTGGCTGGACAAAGTCCTGGGCAACCTGCTCTAATTCAATGTTGACTCTACCCTGGGTAAAAGATTGGATGTAATAATCTCTTGAAGTCCCTTCCAACCCGATTTTTTTCTATGATTCTGTGATTCTATGAGAAATGGAGAAATAAGCAAATGAAGCAAGAAAATAGCCGTCTGAAGATATGGGAAAAAAGATGGGTTTTTTAATAGGTTAAAGGTAACTTCTTTTTATTTTCCTTCTTTTTTAATTTTAAAATGAGAGCAAACATCTCTGTGGGTTCTCTATTACAGTCAAAATTGACTACTGATTAGAATATTGTATGCAAGACCTTTTTCATATCACCAGAGGGGAAGAATTGGTTTAGTCCTTTTTAAAGTACATATGCACACTGTACACAACATCATTTGCTCAAGATGAAAAATAAAAAATAAGAAAATCCATCAAAAATGAAAGAAAAGGGCCATAGAAAGTAGCAATAATGCCGTGAAAAGGTTTGATCTTTGTTTACTTCACCTACTTCACTATAGCAGCTTTTTCACAAGCAGTTTCCATGTAATGGAGTTACTTCTGCAGAAAATTGGAATAACATTATGGTGAATCTAGTTCAAAGAGGACTTTTTAATATCTACTTTACAGGGCAATATCAGGTCCATAAATCATAGCAACTCCGGTCTGAAAGGAAAAAGATTTTCCAATGTCATACATGCTCCTAAATGAATGAATTGCCTAAGGAAGTTATTTATGAAAACAGTAACCAAAAGTGTAAGCCAGAAGAAATCTTCTGGTGAAATTGGAGTAATACATCAAAGTGACAGAAATAAGACAGTAGGGTTTCTTTTAATCAGTGAGTTTTATGTAATTAAATGTAGTGTAACCAAAGAATACTTTTACTGCAAAGAAGTAAAAATATAGATGTATTTACATATTTGTTATCATACATCTTTGATAAGAGTGAAAAATAAAATTACAAGGGAGAGAAAATTATATTTGTTTTCTTAATGGGTAAAGCAAAAAGCCAAAGCTTTGCTCAGTGCATATTGTTAGGACCAGTAAAAGCTCTTTAAATAAGGAGTTCTTGCATTACAAAGCAAAACAAGGTAGAGAGGCAACACATCGTTTAACTTACTTGGTCATGTAAGTTAGAAGCAGAGTCAGAAATAGCTGGGAATATTCCATGTATTTACTAATTATGTTGCTGTTCACAATTTTCAGAATGAAGTAAACAAAATTTGTGGAATATTTCACAGCTACTTTTGGAACTCAGCAATACATATGATGAAAAAGTCATTTCCTTTAAAGTGTTAAAAATGTCGCGCTTCAAATCATTGTCATTAAAATCTGAATAGTTCACTCATGAGAGCTGAAAGACTATATGGTAGGATGGCAGCAGGTGGCTAAAATAGACGTCTGATTTTTTATAGCATGCTGTCTTGAAGAAAACACAGTTATTGAGGATGTTTCAAATATAACTTCTTGAATTGGTTCTATGCAGTGCAAAAACTTGATCTATGTCATGAGTTACCATGTGATATTCAAGGTTTTGCGTTGCTGCTAAACTAAACAAAACCCATCAAAACCATTTCTATATTCAATACAAAGTCAACTTTCATGAGGTCCTAAGGTTATAAACCACCTTGATGAATGCCTAGCCCTGAAATGTCACGTGATTTCCATGGACTTCTGTATATATGTCACTTCCCATTCCACTGTTCTTTCAAGGATGATATTTTAACACACCCTAAAATACTTTTGTTCAAAATTCAAAACTCCTTGTTCAGGGTAAGCCTCCAAGTCAGCAAGAATTTAGTCTGAAGATTGATTACAAGATTTAACTCCATCCATTTTAGATTGCTTACATCAAAGACAATCAGCTTTTTGCAATGCTGCTAAGTAACCTTCTCCTTTCCTAAGTTTTTCCCTTTGCAGCTATCTGTCTGCCTCATTTTCTCCTCATTGACTTGATTTATTATGACAAAAGGGAAGGTAGATATGCAACATTTTCATACTGTTCATAGGTAGGAAAGCAAATGTTTTAGTACTATCTCCCAAGGGTTGAAGTCTTTCACCTTTACTTAGGTCTGTTTGCTGAGTGAGATATCATCTAGGTGAAAATAATGGTGCGAATGTGAGATAATACAGAAATATAAACTATAATTAGTCTGGGAAACTGATGACAACATTCTGTATTCTGACAGATGTTCCAGAATACTGTTGTTTCAGGAAGTCAGTAGTGATGGATGCCTCTGTTTAACATCTAGCTTGGTGCTTTCGATGCATATTTGTAAAGATAACTGTGGACTTGAACTCAGGAAATTATCAGCCTTTGGTTGCTCCGAAGCAAACTAAATAGTTCCTGACAAAGGATCATCAAGTTTACATCTCAGTGGATTAAAAATATCTTTGGAAATACTCAAGAATATAAGGCTATTATGTCTCCTACTGTTCCTTGAAAGCTTCTTTACAGCTGAACAAATCTACCAATTGATGTGCATACTGCACAGGTACAGTGCCCAACCTCTTTGGACTGCTGTTTGCCAGGATTTTCATGGACTGCAGTTTCAGGAGACTCTTTTTCAAAAGAATCCTACTTCCCTGAATAAAAACTTACAGTTCTCCAAGTATGAGCAGCAATATCTGCTCTCACAAACATAGACATCTGAAGTAACTTTATTAAATCTCTACATCCCCTCTGGTGTATTTCACAAATGCTGAAAGAAAACTTTTACAGCTTTTCTTTAAGAGAATTCTGCCCCACCAATAAATTCTATAATCAGGTTGGCAGCATGTTGCTCTTTACACTGGGTCATATGTCAAAGTAAAGTCAAACTTTGGGCCTTGACTTAAAGACAGCATGGTCAGGCCTATCAAAAACCCTAGGAAAGTTGATTTTCCAGTTGTATATGAATATTAGCGGAAGCTGATCATTTTAAAAATTATATTCCATGCCCCAGAAATTACTATAGATTTTCTATTTTGTTTTGAGCCAGCACTGTGAATCGTTGTGGCTTTTAATTTTCACCTGTGCACTTCCTAGAGCAAGTTAATTATAGCACTCGATGCCTGTGTTTAGGTTGCTGTGTAACAGCTTTGTCTGTACTCAGATTTTTTTGTGTTGGTATTGAGCAGGTAGTTTTTAGAATTTCATCCAAAAATTGTATCCTGAGTGGAACTGTACTGGACAAAAGGACTTACTCTGAGCTTAATTATGATTAGGATGTAATAGCTTATGAAAGTCTTCCCCATCATCTTCAGGCAAAAATGTTAATGTGATATTTATGGGTTATAATTATTTTTGCATGAAGAGGCACAAAACCTGCCTCACCAGAAATTACAGCTTTATAGTATAATTTGAGACCACAAGGGAATCACGGTGTCTCTCTCTTCTGGTTATCTACTTTGGAATCACCTTCTCTGCAAATACAAACTCGGTAAAAAGCAACACAAGTACCACATCACCACAATCAAATCTACCATCTGGTCAGAGAACCCTACTAAAAGGCTCAAGGGAATTGCCTGCCAAACTTTGTTGAGACTGGTAAAAATCCAAAGCCCTTTATTATTATGATCCGTCTTTAGCTCCTAGTGCCAGAGCAGGAGTGATGCTAGAAATAGAGAAGAGAGAATAAAGTAGTAAGAGAAAAGCCAGAATGATGATTTATGGGCCTGATGAGTCAGCTGATTTAAAAACATAGGTTTTCTTGAATTATTCTGGCAATAACATTTACAGTATATTTTTTAGTGTTTAGATTTTCACCACTTCAATCTCTGCTTGAAATCCGCAGATTTTTTTTTTCTTAAAAGAACTTTCGGTTTGTCTTAGTATGTCTACTAGTGAAAATTTTCTGCTTAGTTAATTTAAATAATGTATATCCATTTTTTATATTGTTCTTTGAGTTTAATATCTTATTGAGAAGAAAATTCATGAGTCCAAGATATCTTTTAGTAGCACACCTGCAGGCTACTGTAATGCTTTACTTTACTGGAATTCTTTACTCACTTAAGTCTGAGTAGAAGTATTTTAAAGCTATCAAACAGACCCAATGTCTTCAATATTTTCTGTTATTTCTCCTGGTAGTAATATGTTAACACATCATGTAAGAAGCATGCATAAGGAGTTAGCTTTGGTTAAATATTTTTTTTTTAAATTATTATCTGTAGTTCACAAAATTTCATCTCAAATTTCATTTTTAGAAGAAATATTATTTCACCCTCTGAAAGCCTAGCTGACTTTCACTAAGAATCATGGCACACTGTAAGGGTCTTTAAAAGCTTGTTTTCATTAACTGTCACATTCATCAGAAAAGAAAGTGCTTACTGAATGTATTTCCATCATAAATTATGTAAGAGGCTAGTAGAGTGTTTAAGAAAGATGAATTCTTTTTTACTCACTTAAGAAAGCTTATATACATCCTCAAACATAGACCGTAAAAAACATAGAAAAGGAGGAAAGAAACTTCATTGTTTAGCACTTCATGAGCAATTAGTTGTTTAGGTAAGTGTCTGTGGTTCCTTAACATATAAATATTAACTTATTTTTTTCCTATGATGCTGTGTGGAGTAAACCAGAGAAGAAGCAAAAATTATCAGTGGAAATTCAAACCTTCGTTTTAAGGAAAAAAGTTTGCATATCGCAATCCAGAACTTTGATAAACTGGTATTCAGAAGATGGTGAGATTAAGTCCCTATGATGTCCCTCTCTTCAAATGTCAGACTTGCTGCTTTTTGATCATGCATATAATATGTGCTTGACTCACTTATGTGAAGCTATATCAGACAAAGGTCCTTTCATGACTCAAGCTTTGAGTGAAGTAATCATATTACATTCATCATTTACACCAAAAGAGAAGATATTTTAGCCGAACTTATCTTTCCTACTGATGTAAAATAACAGTGACAGAAACACAAAAAAAGCAGCTTAAAGCACAAAACCAAATGTAATATATGCTCCTTTTTAGACACTAGTGGTTGGGCAAAATCATATTAGATTGTTTAGAAGCTAAAGTAATTGTCTTACAAGCATATTTTATTCTTTAGGCTATATTGTATTTCACGCTACAAGTATTTTCAGAACTGGTTCAATGACTGCATAACATGCTTAGTACCATTAATCACTCCAATTATTGCATATTAGCATAAAACCCCAAAACATTCTCTTCCTTACATAATTATTTAGCACTAATGTCTGCAAATTATTAAACATAGGGTGTCTTTAATTTACTTCATTATCAGTTGCATTTCTCTTTACCAATAGAAAGTTTTATATAACCCAGTAGGAAATTTTCATTTGTTCCCAGGGTATGTCAGCATAATGTTGTTTCAGATTTTCAGAACTGGAAGACATGAAGATAGATGTCTACCAAAGCAAGCTTACGCATAAAATTAAGTTTTATGAGGAATTTAAGATTTTCAGTCAATGAAGTCTGTATAGATTTCTCTAAATCAGAAAAAAAAAAATGAGAGCTTATAAGGCCTCATTTTCTTCTCCCATTTAGCTGTCTAGATCAGAAATCACATGCTTTACTAAAATCGAATGAGTTACATAGTTGTAATAGGGGGGTGAATAAAACTCAGGTCTTGTAAACTAAAATTTTAGAATTTGAATTATTACTATTACTTCCCTTAAAATTTCTTTACAAGTGAAATCTATTCCATGAAAGCTTGGAAGCTATATTTTCTTTCATCAAGATGAAACAGCACATTCAAGAGCTTTCACAAATAAGTATTCCCAAAAGGACAAAACAATGCTTGAAGGTACATTACTAGTGTTGCACTTTCTCCTTATTGGCAGAAAAGCAAAAAACCAAAACTTTTCCAGCTCCAGCTGCTAGGAAGATTGTCCACTTTCTTGACAGAGAAATTGCACTTATTTTACTCTCTACTTTTTTACACAACTTTTCTATGGAAAATTTTTATCAAATAAAAATTTTTCAGCATCGCCAAGATTTACACACTGTAAATACCCAACAAATGACATTACTAACTAACCACTATATATATATATATATGTATATATATATATTTAAATCAATTCAGATAGGCTAAGAGATATATTGAGAACTGGAGTGTCCTGGGATGAGGCCACATGATGGGATTGAAATATCAGTTCCTGAGTGATTCCAGGTCATTACCATGTGGGAAGGAATCTGGGCTGTTCACCATTAGGTGAAAGGATCATCTTTCTATTCCAAAGAAACCAAGACATTCAGGCTGTAGTGATGTACTTCAGAGAATCTCCTATTGAGGATGCCTGGAAGTCAAGGACTGAGATGAGCATTACACAACATCCATTCACAACTCAGTAGCCTCTGGTTTTAATGTAGGTAGCTAGTGCAGGACAGGATTTCACAAGATCTCCCAGCAGTATAACCAGCTCATGTAATACAAATGTCTGCTGAAGTGTAATACTCTTCTCCTATCTTTTTTTTTTCCCAAAATCTGTTGTTGTTGTTGCTCTTTTCACTTGGAACTCTTTTACAACTAGAAACTGTTATTATAGTTGATTCTTGCTATCTCTCCACCTTTTAAATACAAAATTTTCTAAAAAGAAGAAGAAAAGCCAAATACTTGTTAAGAAGGTAGTTTATTTTGAAAGCATTGAGTTTAATTTTTCACTGTTACAATCTTTATTCTTCATACTGTTAAACATTTTTCATTTACATCACTTCAACTAATTATATTGAATTAATGGATTGCATTAAGCATTATTGTTAAAGTTTTCTGAACGATGATTGATTCCTTCTTCTCTCAGGAAGGCAACTGATTCATTTTATCTGAATTTTTACAATCTCTTTTCAAACACATATGAGTGTGTCTATCATGACAGATGTGCCATTACTCAGTTTGTGGCATATTTATTCTTGCGGAGGACTATGATACCCCAGTGGTTTAAGATTTCCCAGATTTAATAAACTTGTAAACAAGAAAGGATCTATAATGAGTGCTTTTGTGAGAAAGCTTTCTAGTGGAAAGTTAACCTTAAGCTAATTGTAGGAGAAAGAGAGTTCAAAGGTATGTCCTCACACTACCATGAAGATCTAGACTGGTTTAAAGGTTTTGTCCTTTCAAGGTATCATGACCAGGACATTAACTTCATCCTAATCTGGAGAACTCAGTGTTTGAAATAAGAGATGAAGACTCATCTTTCACAATTTTAAAAATCATCTAGGCAATTTACTTACTAATTGCGAAACCAGTCTGTGAAACTTAAAAATTGCTTCTTCCTTCCAATCATCGCTGTAAACAGTTCAGAGTCTCAAAACTACAAAACTAAAAAAATTTTGTAAAAGACAGACTTTTAACTACAATTGATTTAGTTAGTCCACAGAACTCTATTTTATTCACATTGTTTCCTAGGAGTTATTAATGAATGGAAAAGGGAATTCTAATTACACAAGGATCATTGATCCTTGCAACTGGATAAAACATGTGGATGCATATCTCTCACTGACAACTCACTGGCTTGCATTTTGCCCTGTGTCATTTCTCATAGCTTTTTGCAAGCAGCATTAGAAGCGGCTGATCTGTGCTACAGCTGCTGATTATGGGGGCTGTCGTGCCAAACAAGTCTAGAATGGTGCGTGCTATAGCGAACAGAGCATTTGAACACTGCCACTCACTCGATCAGTGGAAGCAGCTACTTTATAAAAGATAAAACAAATTGAATTGAAGATAGCAATGCTTCCAAGTCAAGTATCACAGATTATAATATATATCTGTGTACAAACATGTGGAAGGCCTGTACAATTGAGAAGGAGCAATAACAAACAAAATTGTGGCTCTAACATGCTGGAAATAGCGTGTTTTAATTTCAGTAAAACTGGTAATAAGTGGATTGCCTCACCTGGAAAGAATAGATCTAAATCCACCAATGAAGAGACTGAGGCCTGTCAAACATGAAACTGTCATCTCATGTTTTGATGATGTAATTCCACTATTTGCAGGGTAAACCAGATTCATACATAATACATGCAGATTTAGTTTGTGTTACTAAACTTTCAGATTAAATGTTACTTCCCTGCAAATTGCATGCTATTTTTAGCAGTGTTCTGTATCTCTGCAGGTAAATATCTGACAGGCAAGATGACAGTAAGTGTGTCGTGGTTTGAGCCCAGCCGGCAACAAAGAACCACGCAGCCGCTCGCTCACTGCAACCCCCCCCACCCCCCACCGGGACGGGGAGGAGAATCAGCAGAGAAAGGGGCAGCCCGCGTGGGTTGAGATAGGGACAGTTTAATGCAACAGCACAGAGACAGAGAGAACAGTAACAATAACAAACTATAACGCTAACAAGAGAGAATACAAACGAGTGATGCACAGCACAAGCGCTCACCACCCGGAACGGGAACCGGAGCCGCCCCGCGCCCTTCCCGGCCGCTCCCCGCCCTTGCCCGGCCCGGCCCCCGGCTGTGGGCTGGGCGGGACGGCAGGGGGATCGAATACCTGCCTGGCTGCTTTGGGTCGGCTACCCCCCTGCCAGCGTTCTGGGGAGAATTAACTCTATCATAGCCGAACCCAGGACAACTTTATTAAAAGCACATCAAGAAGCCATAAGTATTTTTAACTTCCCACACCAGTTTTTTGTACTGTATCCAGACAAACATTGGATAGTTAAGTCATTCATTATTCTTGTGTTACATCACACCATTGAGGATGAGAAAATACTTTCTTAAGCCCTGACCTTTCCATTTCGTTATTAGCTAAAGCAGGACCTTCATTTTTACTAATGCAAGAAATATTGATGATATTATATTACAGAGGACTTTGCTTAAATTATTACTGACATTTAGACATCCTAGCAAGTGGTTGGACCTCAAATTAGATAAGATTAGCTAGTATTAGCTAGAAATTTTGTCACACATTGACCTCCTAGTCCTAAGAATCAAACAAATCAAAACAAAAATTCTATTCCTGCTCTGAAAGGCTGGTAGGAGAGGTAGATATAACAGGTATATATACACCTTGAAAAGTGAAAGAAAACAATGCTGTAATGCAAAAAATATTGAGGGCTTTACCTAAACTACTAAGTTAGGTTAAGCGTCTGTCTGTTATAAATGCATTGCAGCCTTTTGGAAGGCTATGTTCTTCTAACATGTCAAGTGCATATCCCATCTATATCCTCCCACTACAACATTGTTTCTGCTTTTCTGACTAGTTTAAGCAACGAAAGTGTCATGGTCTTTCAGAAAATGCTGTAATAGTCTATATTTGACCATATTTTTGTTTAGTTTGGTTTCTTGGGAATAGAAAAAGCCTATTAATTTTTAATAATTTGGGAACCACAGGAATAGTAATTATGTAATCACATTTTGAGGGCTTCTTTTTGAAGCTTATCCAGCGAATGAAATTAATCTTACCTGCTATGAAATGCATTGTTTTATTAGAAAACCACAGAATTTTTCCCATGTTGACTTTCTCTTGAAATATATACACTACCTGTGAACCACTGATAAAGATCTGTTGTTCAAAATTACACTTATGTCACTTATTAATCCACCATATTTTCAGGAAAGTGTTGCAGTAAATATATGTATATTTAGCCATAAAAAATGACATACTGGGGAATTTTTAAATTTAAGAGGGTATCAGTTTGCATCAAACTGTCCAATCCTTTTAACATTTAAGTTTATAAATTAATGTTTAGATCCTTGCAGGCATATGGCCGCATGGTACTGGGCTGTATTAGAAGGGGCAACACATGATCATTATGAAAATGTTAGAAATGCCAGCTGAGTCAGAGCAGTGGTACCCACCACAGTGCTCGGTCTCCAGCAGCAGTAGTGGGAAATACTGTCTCAGTAAATTGCATGATCAGTTGCAGACATTGCCAGTGGCCGTATACTTCCCAGTGCCCACATCAGGCATTATCACTCACATTGGACAACCCATACCTTTGAATAGCTGACTGGTGTTGAGCCTGGGGAACCGCCTCTTGAGCTACTGCAAATACTATGCCTTGGTATTAAGGCAAACTAGCTTTGGCTTACAGTAATATATAACTTCAGCTGTGTTAATTTAGCTGGAAACTGGGAGTTCAAGTACCAACTAACAATCAGTTCAGATACTCCCACCTCGAGGGCGATACTATCCGTTGGAAGGGTTGTATGAGGATTGGAGCTAATATTGATCATATTCATTAATATTTCTTATAGATCTGGGATAAACTATTTTAAGAAATCGTACAACGGTTAATGCATAAGTATTTATCTCCCATAAGCTTCATACTAAGTTGTCTAATCTGCTGGGCAGGGTAAACAGTTTTTCAGTCAGGATTAATGAGAAAATGATATATAGGTGTCATAATTTATAGTCAACACAGAGGTTTACTTTTGCTATTACAGATGACAAAATACTCTAAAAAAGTAATAGCTTGTAAAAGCAGCAGCAAATAACTATATCGATGTATGAATATAACACTACTTAATGAAATATTTAAATTGAAGGAAGTACAGAAAACTTTTCAAAACCAAGCTTCAAACTTGTTTCTCACATGTTAATAACACTTTATGGTCAAATGTTGAGGCCTTTTCCGAGACAGAGTTTGCCTGAAGATTACTTTGCAATTTTTTTTTCATCTTAGTTATGTTTATTTTATTAGGAAGTTTCATGTGAAGGTGAATATTTATTTTATAGTTTCATTTTTAATATTTTTTGAACAAAACCTTTCTTTTCTGATGGTTGATGTGCTTTGAATCAATGAGTAGATTAGAACAAAGTTTCATTGTCAAAGTCGAGTGATTTTGAGATCTCAGCAAGTTTTAAACAAAAAACAGAAACAAGGAAAACTACTTAGCTGACAAAGAAAACCTTACAAAACCATTCCAGAATTACTGCTTTAAAAAGCTGATTTTAAAGTAAGACTTTTCATTAAATGATTCTGTAATGTAATTTAATTATAGTAAACTCGGACTTTTCCAAGTACACTGCCTCCCTCTGCAGAAGGTTTCAATTTGCTGTATGAATAACCAAATAACGCAGGTTAACTTGCAATCATAAATAAACAACATGAACTGAGGATGAAAAATGCTTTCTTTAACATAATGATAAAGATAAAATTTAAGAGTGATTTATTCCTAAGTCATAATTCTGTATCAGTTAGGTTATACCAAGGGAGTTGGGCTGAATTTCAGTATGGAAACCCACCTGGCAGGTAGGCAGAAGCACTATAAATGAATCGCCATCTAGAAAACAAACCCCTAGTCTCTTAAGTGGCTGTTTGTTGCTGGGTTTAATCTGGATTTTTGAAGTGAGTGGACATTCACCTGTCTTCTATTGCTTCTGTTTTCTGAATTTTTGTTTATTGCTTATTTGTGATGTTAGCTTTATGAAAGCTCCCCTCCCCTTTCTCCCCTCTCCTCTCATTCATTAGACACTCCAAAATAGATAAACTATTTGCTGTGTTTGTCTACAGTAAGCCTGCCACCTAATAAAGGGAGGATTGTTTGTCAAGATGATGCTGTGCATGTTTCTTAGCATCCTGTGGGAGAGTGTGTATCTAGGCTTTGTGAAACAAAGCGATAGTTAATTACTTTCATTTTTTTTTAATCCAGCCTCTTTTCTAGTTGCATTAGCCCAGCTGCAAACCTTTAAGCACGTTGATTTGTTTCGTGAGAACTGCTGTAATGTCAGTAGTGTCCATTTTGGCTGCAATTGTCCTTAGTAGCTGATGACTTTTTAATGTTTTGATGATCAAGCATTTGTTGGTTACAGTCACAGGCTGCCATTTAATAGAGTGCGTTTTATCCTTGTATTTGTATGTGATGGAGACCATACAGGTAGGCATTAGCCTTTTGCAGCTATGTTCTTCTCTTAAAGGAAATAGTATCTGTTAGCTCACATATTAAAAGCCATTTTGTTTCATTATATCTGCATAAATGTGTTTAAAATTAGAATTTTGACGTTGACATTTTCTGCTTCACTGTTTCTTTTGTAGTCTATCACAATCGCATGCTATTTTGTCTAATACTGTTTTTTTTCTGTTGTTCAAAGTATTGCAAGTGATTTGCCCTTGCTTTCCCAAATGACTTATTTCTCTCTGTGACCTTGCCTTTGTATATTGATTATGTGCCACTGGGACAGTAAACTGCTGTCCACAGTGGCAGATTTGGATGTACAGAAAAAAAGGATTAGTATGAGCTGGAGTTAGACTGGGATTGTGAGGGTGGGAAAAAGTATTAGCAGTGACTGATCTTAGCTTAATCTCTGGCAGCTTCTTTTACAACTGAAGCAAGAAAGAGACAGAGATATGCACACTCTGATACTCCCAAACTCATGAGCTCCCTCTCTCCATCCTCATTCCTTCTCTCATTTCCAGGAAAGCATCTAAATTAGTTCTCTGCTCCAAGGTGTGTTTACAGCCACCTCACTGAATTTTCAGAGGGCTGGAGAGCCTCGTTGAGCCAAGGAAGACCTTTTCCTTCCCTCCTTCTCTTTGCTCTCTCTTTAGCAAAAGCTAATCTCATAAAGGCAAGAAGCTTAGACTGCTCCACTTAAGGCCTAAAAACTAAACTCATTTTTTGCCTTTTTTTTAAAATCACTGCTTTCTACCCCTGTATGCAATTTCTCCCCATTTTCTTTCTTTCATATCTGAAGAAAGCAAAAAAACCCACTTGTTAAATCTATTTTTAATCAGTAGAGAGAAACACTATTTTTACAGTCAAGGTGTCATTAAGTACTCATCTTCCTACTGACATAGGCTTAACTCACTGGAACTCAGCTGTATTTGATCTTCTAACCTCAGTTCTTTTGATGGGGTACTCCTGCCAGAAGAACCTTTTATTTAGAACTGTGTTTGAAATAATTTCTATTCTTGCATTCATATCTTGTTTTGGGTCAGAGGGAACACACCACACATATGGAGCTAGGAATGTGTTGGTTATTTTAAATTAATAATTTTCTAATCAATCACTAAAAAATTATTGTAATTTACATTAAAGTGTTGTCACTAAAGTTACCTTAAGGGATGAAAATTTGGGGGGTGTTTTTCCCAAGATTTTGTGTTAAAGTATTATGAAATCTGTTCTGTGGCCATGCTGGGCTCCATGTACCATGTTTCAGCAGCTACACCATCCTGGCCTGGCTAGAACATGGCTCAAAGACTACCAAAGAAAACCAAACAACGTTATTACCAGTGATAAGAAAGGCATGAACCATGGAGGTTATGGCAAAGCCTTTGCAAATATGAGTCCACAGAAATCAGTTTAGAGGAAATATTTCATATAGCTGACTGGCTTGTCCAGATGAGAATGAAAAATAAAAAATCATCAATATCATAAATTTTTGGCTCATGAGGATGGACTTAGCTAAATATATGGATGGTTTGGAAGGCATGATATTTTTTTAAAACATCAGTAAATGCTGAGCTTTATAATTTGTCCCATGGGATTTAAATTCTTTATGCTTACTTTAGATTGAACTGGGTTTTTTCCCTTAACATTATGACTCAGGAGCTAGAATTTAAAAGATAAACCAAACAAAATATGTCTTAGGAGATTTGAGACAATTCTTATGTTGACTGTGAGGGGGAATGTGATGGCCTTCTAGACCCATTAGTCCTATCATCAGTTGCACCTGCCGCTCAAGCAAACCATTAGGCTTAACTCAGCAAGTATTTTTTTGTTCTTACCTCCCAACCAGTTCTAAAACCAGCTCCAGGAACACCCTGTGATTCCCTTTCCCCCATGTTCAGAAATACAATTTGAGATATAGACTGGAAGTGAAATTATGGGAAGGTCTTACCCCCGTGCAACTTCACCCATAGCCCCATAAAAACAAACTGTAGTAACAGCAGTAGAGCTGTATACCTGATTAGGTTTCTCTGCAAAGATCTTCAAGTTCAACACAGACTAGTAAAAAAACCCCACAGAAACTCTAGTTTCTGTGCGTGTTTTTTCAAATCTCTCTGAGATATTGACGAACAGTTATTATTATAATGAACACTTTATTGTAACAATTGTAAAAATAATAGAGGTAGCAAATGGTGCTGCAGTTGTTTGTGCTCTCTAACATAGGAAAACTGGTAGCTAAATATCGGAGTGAGCATAGCACCACTCTGCTAGTTATGTTGCCAGTGATATTAACCTTATGTTTGAATAATCATCACTAGAATGTATTTCACTTTTTCTGTCCTCTTATCTCTTGGCATTTTTTTTTCCCTGATAAAACAGCAAGCAAAATCGATAGCGATAATAATATTTGTTTCCTACTTACTTTAAATCACAATGAGACTAGGACACAACAGGCCAACCACAGCTAAAAACACTAACTGCAAACTGTTATCACAGCCTGGTCTAAATGTGGGTAGATAAGAGCTGTTCCCGGTTTAATGTTTCTCTACTGTCTTTGTAAAAAACTGTGTCGTAATGGCAGCATCTGATTGTTTCCATCTAGTGTTCAACTAGTTGATAAATGGGTCCATGTGAAAACTAGGGTGAAATAGGAGTGGAGCTGGGCCCAGGTGTTGCATGATGTACCTTACAGCCTGTTGACTTCTGAGGGACATCAGCAGCCTCTGTGGTGCATCAACGGGTAATGCAGTTTGCAGTCATTTGGGTGCCTGGTTATTTGTCTGGAGTCAGAGGAGAGAGACTTTGCAGACATTGGTGTGTTGTAAGAGGTCATGCACGAGCAGGAGCTTGGCCAGACTGGGCATGGCAGCCAAGAGAAAAGCAGGGCTTCACAGAGGCATCCTTCAGTGAAAGACAGAGGGCATGGCTCTGAAATTCTGGATTTACAGTCTAGGAGCAGAGGTTGGTTTCCTTTTTTCTCTGAGCTCCTAGGGAAAATGCTTTTTGTTGACACTGGTACTCCACCTAGCAGAAAGAGTGAAATGTACGTGCAAGAAGGTTAGTGCTGCTTTGTAAGGTAAAGGAAATGGCTTTCACATCTATGGTTGTTATTAATGTTGAAGCACTGGAATGTAATTGTCCACATTTCTTAATTTGTAGCATGTTAATAGACGTGATTTTGGTGTGACTAGCGTTCTTGCAAACAATGTCTGGGCACGGTTTTGTGAATAACATCAGCCTAAGTTTGTCCTAAGGAACAGATATGAACAGGACTACTTCAAGGAGACGAGCATTTAATCATGTTTACACAGGCTTGCCTGCTGCTTGCTTTGGGGTCAGAGAACAGGCTTCTGTTTTTTACTTACCTGTACACATGTAGATCCTGGGCCTTATTTGGCAGGTCTGGGTAGGGATCTCGAGGCTCAGACTCAAGGCACACAGATGAAAAAAAAATATTAGGTGAAGCCCTCCAAACATTTCTGTAGCATTCATATCTTCAGAATTTGATCAAGGAACCTGTATCAGCTCACATATGGTGACATTTTCCAGCAATTAATATATTTTCAAGCTTGATCATTTGACTGGACTTGAAAGCAGAACCTTGATTACTTGTGAGCCACGCAAAAATGTTTAGGTTCTGTGAGGTGCAATCATTCCTCATGGCCAATAGAAATTCTAAGTACTGAAATGTAAAAAATATTGCTCAATCTATTGGGTTAGCATGTCCCTGACATATCATCCAACATTTATATTAATGAAAATTCGCAAGTTACTTTAACCCAAGGTTGTGTTTTCTTTTAGGTAACTTGCAAATACTGTAAACACATTTTAGGAGTGCAAGGAGAAAAGGAAAACTTTATTTTTGGATTTCTAATTCTTTGAACAGTTTTGCCAATGCCATCTGTGGTTTGTTCATTGGGATTTCAAAACTCAGCAGTGCTGATAAGGATAGCTTTCATGTCTGTTGACCATCCGTTACAGGCGCAGGAACCGGAACACACTTTATTAATTCTATAGATTAAAACTTCAGGTGGACTGGCGTGCTGGTTTATTACTGTCTGCGTGGGACCATGTCTCTCAACAAACTATATCCTGCTGAGCTAGTGGGTTTTTTGTTACATTCAGAAATGATTTTGTGGATTGCAGTTGTGTGTCTGTAAAAGAGAAAGGAAAATGTTCTATTAGGTTGTCATTGATTTATGTAGTAGAATTGTTTGCAGGAAGAAGTCTTGAACAGCTTGGTTGTTCAGCTCAGCAGCAGGGATGGCCTGTAGATGATTAGTTCTGCTCATGCCCATATGTGTTATGACAGTAAATACTGATTATTACAAAAGGTTCTGTGGGAAATGAGGTTAACTGAGCAAAAGTTATAAACAAATGTATACTGATTGTTTTAAAGTGCGTAAATAGCAAGAGGTCTGCTTCATGTTTGCATTATTGCCTTTAAAAGGAGCAAAGATATGTAAATGCATGCAAAATTCTCTCTAGAGTGTTATCGGTTATCGTGTGTCACAGCTTTCCATTTTAACAAGCTGTTTCTTTCAGACAAGACTTAAGGACCAGATTTCCAGAAGTGCTATATACTAGAGAGGCCTTGAGAATGTGACGGATTCATTTCATGGTGCTTTGAGGTTTCAAAATTGTGGATTTATTCCATAATGGGACTAAACTCAAATGTGTTCCCATGCTTTTATTAAAATAGATGGTTGGGAAGAATACTTTTGTCACCTCTGTACAGGTCCAGTCCCAGTTTCCAGTTCAGGCTATTGTTCTCTCTCTTTCTAGAACATCCTGAGTTAAAGCAGATAGGATTTCTTAGAGAAATGTTTATTTTCGTGATTAATGTGTTATAGTAAGCAAATAACTTATTTTTAAGCTGCCATTTTTGTCATCATACAAACAGTGCAGGCTTAAGTATGCATGTAGTTTCTAGGAGTACTTACAATGCACAGAAAATATTCGATTTTTGATCTTTTGATTGAAGCTTCACAATGCAGGCTGAAATGCATAAACCATAGAATTTTCAATTTAAAAGATTAATGGTTTTAGTAAGTATAACTAATACTTCACTATTGTTAACAATTAGTGTTTATCAATGTTTGAAATACTTAGTGGGAAGTGATATTAACCTTTGCCTTCCATTCATAATTCTTGATAGTTACCATTGCCTCTGTTAATATGAGGCTCTTACCTTATCACATACTTTGGGAGGACATCTGTAGTATGAACAGGTAAAAAGTGTAACATGTTGCCTCTGAAAAGGTCTTTTGTGCACATATTATCTTTGATACTATCTTCAGAAATAGGTTAAAAACTCTTTATTACAGAGGAACCTTGAAGATCTGAGTTTTTATGTTCTCCTGCACCCTCCTTTAAGCAACAAAGTTGGCTTGTGTTACTCTGCTTCAGAATTTAGAGAAAAACATAAATGTAATGTCTGCTTAAGTTTGTGGATAGATGTGTCAGGTTGTTCAGATATATGTATTCATCTTTCTCCAAGAACTTAGCCAGAGAATTTAAAGACCAATAATACTGGTAAAAGTCAATATTAATTATTTCATTGTGGCTCACTATTGTTGCTGACCTGGCTGAATGATGGGTTGAAAAAAAACAGATAGGTTTTTAATAAAGCTATGAAATGTTAACAAATGGATTACGGGTCTGTGCTTTTAGTGGCTAGAATGTAGTAGCCAGTATGTAATGGGTATGAATATGTATTAACTCTAAGAAAGATTATCACAACTCTTCCTTTAAAAAAAAAACGATAAATTGTCCCCTCTAACTCTAGTCACATTCAAAAAAAACCAAAAAACAAAACAAAACCGAAACTGTAAATGAGTACAAAGAAGACTTATCACAGTAAGCAGAGAAATGCAGTGTTTGCTTTATATGAGAAAACTGGCAGCATTTGCTTTGTTCAGTCCTGAAAGAAAAATTAAAGGATGGGGGTCAAATGTCTGTTATGTGAAAGTTGCAGAATGGGCCAGATACCTGGCAGAAAAATTAGCTGTTGATTCCAAAGTACTACGCCTAGTGGAGATCCAAAGTTTATCTAGAATATTTCTTAATACTGTGTTGGATTATTTTGTTTGTTTCTGATGGAAGAAACTAATGTTTCGATTTAAAAAAAAATGTGGGAAGAGTTTGCTAGAAGCTTTATGGCACATTTGCAAATTCTATAAAAAATTACAAGTAATTCAATTAACATCTTTTTCTGAACTTTACTAGAAAGATGTTTCAGAAATGAGAGATGAGTTTTTAATTCCCAGAAGGCTTTTCTCCAAAATTCCACACGATTCACTTCCTCAACGCTTTTCAATGTTTGGTCAAGAGATTTCCAGCATAATTTTTCTGTTTGAGGAGGTAAGATGACTACAGAGGAAGATAGGACTTTTTGATGAAGAGTTGCTTGACTGTGGGACTCTCTTGTGTGGGAGATCAGATGAATATTTGTCTCTTATCATCTTAAAAGCATCAGACAAAATTCACTTTGCATTCCTCTTTCCCTCTGCTTAGTATGTAATTGAGTGGTAGGGTAAGTCCACAACTGTATAAGCAGCACACAGGGGTGAAGCAGAAAAATCTTCATACTCTGCTGAAGACTAACATTTCTAACTGTTCTCCAAGATCTGAAGATTGATGCAGCTATATATTACCTTTTTATATTTAATATTTCAGAAATGTCATTTTTACTTTTTACTGTAAAATTAATGAACTGATTCCTGTATATTAAAAAAAAATATTTATCAACTATGCTTTCCCTCAATTTCAAAGCATCAAACATTTTGTCCCAGCTATTTTTAGCGATTTAATGTGGAACATTTTTAAATTTTTACTTACTATATTCTAACTAATTAATCTATTTGTCTGCCAGGAGCTATTCAGAGAATTTCCTAATTTGTGTTGTGTGTAGATAATCACAGAGTATCTCATGTTGGACGAGACTCATAAGGATCCTGCTCCTCACAGACTGTCTAAAACTAAAGCATATGACTAAGAGCATTGTCCAGATGCTTCTTGAACTCTGACAAGCTTGGTGTTAATGAAAATCCCATCCCTTTACATTTGTCCACATTGAATTGTATAGGCTAATTAATGACTTTCTACCATGTCAGTACTCATGCCAACAACTATTTCCCTTCTTTCTCGTACTGCCTACTCCGTAATTTAGAATGGTTTAGAAATGCCACTCGTCTATCTATCTTTCCTACAGAATATTGAATTCAATAACAAATAAGCCAAGTTACAAAAAGCTATCAGTAGGAAATGTGGCATGCAGTCTGTGTCTCCATAGAAAACCTGGGTACTAAGCAAGCTGCCTGCCAAATTTCCTCTGTCTCAGACATAGGTTGTTTCGGGGTTGTGGTACACTAGCAAAACAGCTTAGAAAAAGCTTTGATGACTATTGCTATTCCACAGAAAAACAATTCAATTGGCAAAATTGTCATTTGGCACTCTATTGACCATTTAATAAAATTAATCTTCCTTTCAGGAAGAAGCTTATGTTGTTTATGATTTGGTTGAAGATTCTTTATCTTAGTTAACATAAATACTTTTTTGGGGGGAAAAAGGTGATGCATCTTACCTAACAGCAAAACTCCCAAGGTTTTTTTAGAGGAGAGTATGGGGTAGGGGAGGACCAGAAAAGCGTTGAGTTTCCCATGCATAGCTTGTTGGGTTTTGTTTCTTTGGGTTTTTTTTTATTCCTCTTTCTTAGGAATAAAGGCATTCCAAAAGGTATGAGCTTCCAATTTTTTTCACAAAGACAGATTCTTTAGAAGGTAAAGCACAATGAACTCTACTTTTATACTTTGTACTCTTTCAACCTTTCTGGTAGCATGTATGTAACAATTTATTTCATGTACAAAACCCATAGGAAAGAGCTTATGAGAGCTTCTGAATACCTAGTGTAAAACAGTAGAACAGAAGTAGCTGCCAACCCTCAACCAAACACATGTACGTCACCATCTCCTCTTCATCTCTGCTGTAGTCTTCACCTAGCCTTTCAGCTTATCACTGCATTTTTCTGTTATCCATTCAATTCATAATTTCTAGCCTCATGTGTCTCAGAATATTACGGTTCATTTTCCTGCAAATTTTATTTCTCCTGTAGTGTAAACATGGGGTCTTGACTAATGTAATCCTCTAGGAAGTTCTCAGAATATCACTCCTAAAATAAATTCAAGTAAGTTTTATAACTGAAATCCTTGGGTGATTAACTGCTAATGTGTCTATTCACAGCCCTAGAGACAGTCTAGTTACAACAAATAAACAGAGGTAGTTGTCTGTTCCTAGCATAGTTGCTTTGTTATCCTTTTTTCCTTTTATTTTTTTTTAAACTGAGGTTAGGTGTGTACCTTCTACGCTTCAAGTGTTGTCCTTCAGATTGGTCAGTTATTCTAACTGTTGGAGAGGCAACAAAGACTCAGATCTCACAGTTTTATGTAGTGAAAAATTATATTATTACTCATTGCAAAGGTTATGAGTCTTTGAGAGCAAAGTGAACTTTCTTTTATGCAATAGCCTTGGTGATTTCATATCATTAGTTTAAATTAATCTCAAAAATGTATCTTTTGCCTTCCTTCCATTCTTGCTCTTACAGCTCTTAATTATTGTTTGTTAATGTTGGTTTAACTCATAATGATACAGTATCCAAGAGATACTTTCAAACTATATAAAATATAAAACTGTCCTGTGTTATGTTTGACAGGATTAATTGCTTGTGGGAGAAAAGTTAAACATGAGTCCACAGAATACTTCTAAATTTCAGTAATGGATAAATGAGTAGTCACTGAAGCTTATCTTTCTGGACAGAGATATGCTTGGAGGTTATATTGCCATATGCTTTATAATAAATGCGAGGAGAAAATGCAAGAGGGAAGTACTAATGTTCACCATACTGTAGAAATAATTAATTCAACTGAGCATCATTGTCATTGAATAGTCACAACCATCTTTAAATGATATGTCTTTGTGCAGTATCTCTTTATGCTTTTCAGTCTTTGTTCAATCTGAGTGGTTAACTTTCCAGTAATACTACTACTACTATGTGTATGAACTGAATAATCTATGGGAGAGTTGAAACATTACATAATAATTAAGCATCTCATCCAGCAACAGGACATCTATGCTCAGTGATCTCTGCTGGGATACAATAGCTGGATCAATTAAATGGTTTGCAACTGAATTCTGCCATCTCTGAGTTGCCTTTATCTTCAGCAGTAAGGTGTATGGGTTTGTTTAGGGTTTTTTTCTGAGTTATGAGAAAATGCTGAACTAAGAGGTTATCAAGAGATGAATTCAAAAGGTTGATTAGAGCACTTGTACTGCTTTAGCTACTCTTAACAAACAGCTTCAGTAGTAGAAGTTAATGTAATCACACCTATTTCTGAGTTCTATCACTTCTATTCTTTTTAAATTTTTGCAAATTACACACAACTTGATATTAGCAACGTGTTGCGCAGAGGCCATCTGTGTGCTTGATACTTCTTATTGGCTACAAGATCAAATGAACTAAAGCTATACAATAAATGTTATAAGGTACATCTTTGTTCACCTCAAACCATAGAAATCAACTGTGTTATGTACACAACTTCTCAGCCCAAGTGAAATATCTGTCTATGTCCAGGATGGAGCTTTAACTGTAATATAATGCTAGGAGGCCAATCTGCTATCAGTCTTAATAATAGAAACAATTGTTTTTCATTGTGGGGAAATAGCTCAACTCAAACAGCTTCTAC
The DNA here is from genome assembly GCA_013398225.1 of Steatornis caripensis. Taxonomy (NCBI): domain Eukaryota; kingdom Metazoa; phylum Chordata; class Aves; order Caprimulgiformes; family Steatornithidae; genus Steatornis; species Steatornis caripensis. The sequence goes on from VZSC01004885.1 coordinate 143,165, forward strand.
AAAACAGGCTAAACGAGTTGTATTGGGTCTGTGTGTTGGGGGTTCTGTAGTAGGGGAAGGGGCTATACCATGGGTGGCCCCTGTCAGAAGCTGCTCGAAGCTCCCCCACCTCCAAGGCAGCCCCACCTCAGGCTGAGGCCGGGCCATTTAGAGACAACAGATGGGCCTCTGCCATAACGTATTTAAGGAGGGGACAGAGGAGTAGTCCTGGAGACCTGTAGCGGAGGGAAGGGGAGGTGAGAGAAACACCTGTGCGGGTACCAGAAGTCAGTGAGGAAGGAGGGGGAGGAGGCAGCTGGAGCAGAGATTCCCCTGCAGCCCGCGGTGGGGCGAGGGCAGGCTGTGCCTCTGCAGCCCACAGAGGATCATGGTGGAGCAGCCTGTGGAGGACTGCGGCAAGGCGGTGATGGACCTGCAGCCCATGAAGGACCACAGTGGAGAAGAGAGGGACCTGCAGCTGGTGGAGGACCACCTGCCATGGGAGGAAATGCCTGTTCCTGAAGCAGGCTGCAACTGTGTGGGAAGCCCGTGCTGGGTCGGTGCGTTCCTGAGGGGCTGCGCCATGCAGGAAGGACTCGCGTCAGAGGGGGTTCTGAGGGGCTGTCTGCCAATGGAAGAGACCCTGCTCTGGAGCAGGGGAAGCGTGTGAGGAGCCCTCCCCACCTGGGGAGGAAGGAGCGGCAGAGACAATCTCTGGTGAACTGACTGCACCCCCCATTCCCTGTCCCCCTGTGCCACTGAGTGGGGAGGAGGGAGAGACATCGGGAGCAAGGGGACTCAAGCCCAGGAAGGAGGGAAGGCTGGGGGGAAGGGTATTTATTTGTTTTTTAAGAGTTGGCCTTTCATGTCTCCTCATCTTACTCTGCTTTGATTGATAACTGATTAAATTGACTATTTTTTCCCCAAGTGGAGTCTGGTTTTGCCTGTGCCAATAACTGGTGTGAACCCTCCCTGTCCTTGTCTCCACCCACCAGATTTCTTTACATTTCCTCCTCATCCCCATGTGGGGCTGGAGTGAGCGAGCGGCCGTGTGGTTCTTTGTTGCTGACTGGGCTCAAACCAGGGCAAGAGTATTGGCTATTTATGTGTGCAATTACAATAAAATATAAGACTCAACTGGTTTGAGAATCAACTCTCATCCTATTTTTTGCGTTGCTCTTGTAGGATTAAGAACCTCTCCACTCAGATTGAAGAATAGCTCTGGAAATGTAAAATGTTCTAAAAAAATTTAGCTGGCTTCTGTGTTGATTCATCAGTACCTGAGACAATCACTTTCCATGATACCTGTCCTTCATTAAAAATAGTTTCACATTCAGAAATACACTAATATGTATTAGTATGTCATCATACATGAACTAATACGTCTGAGTAATCCAATCCATACTCAATGGAGTATGAAGCATCTACAGGTCTTTAATAGTAGTGAAAAAAAGAGTTATATCTTTGCAGCAACACTTTCCACAATGAATGTAGTGAGCTTTTAGAAGAGAATCAAATAGTTTTCTAGTTATCTTTCAAAGTCTGTTCTATGTTAATTTTGTTTTATTGGTGTAGGAAGCTATTGTGACTCTCAGAGTTAACATCAAAACAATCTATGCATCAGTCCCAAAATCTGGGGTAACATAGAGGTGCATTACATATGGTTCCGTGTGAGTGTAGAGAAGTAACTGCCTGGGGACAAGTTCACCTGCTCCTTCATTCCATATTAAAACATGTTTCCGCCTTTGTTTCTCTTTTGTTCCCTCTGGATTTCCCTACCTCCTGCCCTTACTCTTCTAGCCTCTAATTACTCTATAAACCCTCTGCTCCTGTCCACTTATCCTTTGCACTCAATTTACCACCCTGTGCTGTTTTTTTCCTGTCAGACATTTAGTTACGAGAGTTTTTTTCCTGTCAGACATTTAGTTACGAGAGCAGATAATGACTGTAATAGAGAGTTGTGTACCTCTATTGCACAGCAGCCACAGGAGTACAGAGGCTGGTGAAGTCTTGTGCCAAGGCAGTGAGGTGTGTGACAGCCAAAGGACACTGGTGACATTCATACACTAGGCATATAGAAACATTGTCATGTTAGAAGTCGTCAGCGGCATCAGATAGGGTGGACTTCCAGACATGAAGGAGTGTGAATTCTGTTAATACGGGTTGATATACGGCCAGCTAAAGCTACTAGAAAGTAATAATAGCTTGTCATCAGAAAAATGAAAATTCTCTCTTGGTCAAGTGGAGCGGGTGGAGAGATTAAGACTGTGCAATACTACTCTTAATAATATTAGGTCAGTATTATGCCAAAGGGAAAAAATGTACTCCTGGTGATTACTGTACTATAAACCTAAATGCTAAAGCTAATAGGAAAGTGTTTAACAAGAAGTCAGAAACAGTCTAAGGCAATTTAAATTACTTTTTCTTAAGTAAATGAATGCTGGAAACTCAGAATGTCAAAATTGACTGAATTTGCACACTTCAGGTGAATTGTTTGTCCCATTACAGAAAGGGGCAGGACTCAACATGCTTTTGGACAAATACATTTAAAAATAATGGCTAAGAAATAGATCTCAAATCATACTCAATTTATAGCCCTCTGTATAATCCATTGCTTTCCATGACTGATAATTCATTAATAGTCAAAAAGGAAAACAAATTAATCAGCATATTAATATAATTACATAACAGAGGGTATGCATATGTTATTTTGATTAACACAAGATTAATGTGTCTTTTGAAATGTTTTAATAAGAAGAAATATTATTGTTAAGGGATTATTTAACTGAACTACTTAATACATTATGAAGAACACTATGATTTATTTCAGAATACTTAATATTTATTCTCAGTAAGCAAATTCTACATGTTATACAAAATGAAAACACTAAATATGTTATATTTCTATGTTACATACTGTCAATGTAGAACACACCTGTTACATTAGGAAGCTTATTCCCCACTGTGTCACTTCTAATTCCTGTGTTGCATTTCACATTGTTTGATAACAGATTCACAGGCTGTTTTTCAACTGAAATTTTATATTTCTTTTTATACATCCTTTGTTGGTCCATTTGGTGTAGATGTCTTCCATCTGACAGTAATTTTCTGTTTAATTTTTAGAAAAACTATACTGACGGGAGATGGTTTCCAATCAAACTGCAACACCTTTGAAATTGTGTTGCAAGCAAAATTTTACACTTTACATTTTCAGTTTAGTTGTGTTGGTTTTTGAGAGAACCAGCTCCAGTCATGTATTGTAGCTGGTCATTGGTTATATCTTGTGTCATGGTCCATTTGGATCTCTCAATTTTACAGGACAATGTACTCTGTAAATTGAACTTTGTTTTGTGAGCTCATTAGGAAATAAAACAAATAGGACATCCAAGGGATCAATTTCATTTGTACAGAGTAGTCTAATATGTGAAGTCACTAATTCATCACTTAATGAGTTTTCTAATACACAATTTCTCTAACCCGTAACTTGCAATTTGTGCACCTATGAGCAAAATAGTTACCTAGCTGATGGTGAAAGTGTTCATCCTTCCTCCTCCATCATTCTGTGAGTGTTCCCTGTATCACACTGGGAAGCACAAAAGCCTTGGAATTCCAGCTGCTGTTGTATCTTCTTCAAAAACTTTTTGGGTAAGCCAACGTGTTTATACCTTCCAGCTTGGAAATTTGTTCTATACCTTTTCCATTAGTTAGCAGGTTCTGAAGAAACTGTCAGACAATCAATATGCAAGGATTATAGCTGTGGGAGACAGAAAGTTGTAGGTGATACTGGCTTCATAATGACACTTAGCCATTTCTGGCCACCATGTCCTGCCTATGTTTTGCCCTAGCTTTGACCTAATGGCACTGCTCCTAGCACACGTCAGCCCTTAGTATGAGCTGCATGTTAGTCAAAATCTGAGCAGGAGTAGAGTGAACAGTCACACTCCTGCCATATGATTTCAAACTTCTTGTTTATGTAACAAATCCAGCCACTGGGAGATGCAGTTGTTTTTGCAGTGTTCTCTTTATGCAAAAGAAAGACTTCTGGGCACAAGAACTCACACACATCTGTCTTGGTTTCTTTTTCAAAGCACGCATCACAACATCATAATCCTTTTTTCTTCAGATCACTTTTTTTAATCTGATAAAAAGATCAGATATTTTAATAAAAGTATTCATTTTTTAGAATCTGGATTCCTAGAGTATTTTGTAATCCTTTGTCCCAGTCCGATTACAAACTCGGGAGAGGTTTGTTGTGATGCCAGGAGTGAGACTAAGACACAAACGAGGTCAGATGCCGCTACTTCGGTTACTTTATTGAACACATAACAGAGACTGGAGCGATAGGAAAGGCAGGAGTTATGAAGAAAGAAAACTTAGTAAGTATTCAGGAAAGTATGCAAGAAATAGTCAGGAAAAGTCACCACCATGGATCCAGCGGTGTCCCGCAGTCCATCAAGTTCAGTGGTTTCCGGGCCACGCATGGGGGACAGATAGAAGCAGTTGTCGTCACCCATCTGTACTTACAGGTGATGTCCTTATAAACACTGTACTCACGCATATTCAGTTCTTTTCCTGGAAAAGTTATGCGTATACAACAGATTTCCTGGAACTCATCTCCATATGGCGCTGCCTTCCTGCGCATGCATGTTGTCATCACTGGGTGGTTGTCAGGTGGTCGTCCACCGAAAAGGGTGGTTGCAAGTTCACTGAGCTCTGGTTGCTGAACATCATTTTTGTGGTCGCAAGAAGTAGCAGATCCATGTCTCAAGCAGTAGCAGCAGGTGGTAGACTTGCTTTTACAATACATCCATTTTGTGGGCAATGGCAGGCTATTTTTGCAAGACCCAAGGCCTTGTTTTGCAAGCCATCTTGAGCAAGCTTTGAGATAAGTGTCCATTTACGCAGTCTCTCACATCTTCGTACCATATAAGTGTATTAAAATAAAGTTGCCCATGGAATTCAATTGTTATAAATCTCTGGATTAAAAGATCTGCTTATGAAGACAAATGTTAGAGACCTTTAGGAGGCTGCTAGGCAGTGTTATCTCTCAAAATTTTAAAGAAGTCCATACTGCCATCAGCAAATTAAAAATCATTAGTCATAATTACAAAAAGTGTGAGTAATCATAAGGTAAAATACTTCTAGGCACTGACTAAGACATATAATGTCATTCACTTTGTAGGCCACATAGGAAAGAAATGGGAGCTTCTAATTTCTTTTAACTTGTACTCTGTCTAACTTTTACTTTGGGGAACCAAGAAGATGATATCAGATTTTCCTTCTGTTGAATGAGCAAACAAAAATTAATTGAAGCCATAGATCTGATTTCCTTCCTCCCCATATAACTTTATTGCAGATGCCAAACAATCCATTATCCCACATGTTGTATGTCATTTTAATACACAATTTTGTCAAAGTGCCACAAACAATCAAGGCACAAGCAACATGCAGAGATAAAACTGGGGAAGACATCGGATTTACTCTTTAATTATGAAATCCGTGGGTTGGTTTTGGTGATGTGGGTTTTTTTGGTGGTGTTTTTTGTAAAGTTATCCTCTCCTTGATGTAAAGCCATACAGAAGAAAGCATTTGAATAGCTTGAAGTAGAGTATTGAGTGTCTGTCAGGATGGTAAAATCTGATTATCTCTCTAAGGTAAGTAAACAGCTCATACTACTGTGGCAGTGAAAGTAATCTTGATGTTATGCATGCATTACCACCCAAAGGAAGGAAACACAATGGAAAAGGTGTATAAATATACTGAACTGGCCAAGATTTACACATTAAATTTGTGCTAGAGAAGGGAGTTGACCACAGGTTTCCTTGAGTTTCAGATAATCCTCTAGCCCTGATAAATCTTTCCTCCAGACTTCAGTTTCCTCTGTCTTTCTACAATAAAAATGATTAATTATTTATGCTTTCCTAACTATCATCAGGAACTTTGAGGATGCACAGCAAATCAAAATTTTGCATGCTGAAATGGGAACTAAGCAGGTCAGAGGTTTTGCAGCTAGAAAGAAAGAGACATGTGAGGAACAAAAAAGCTTCCAGAGTACCCCATAATATATATTGCTTGGATATTTCACTACTTTACTTTTCATACATAAACTTTAGTCATATGCGATTACTCAGTGATATTTAATAAGAGAATTCCAACTCAAGTAGTTTAATTCAAACTACTCGATTTCATTTTCAAAACTTCAGAATGCACGCTTTCAGTTAGAGCATTTCATGGATTTGTATGCTTTCTTAGCAAATTTTAAGATAACTATAGTATTTATGAATAGCTTCAACTGCTGCTAGACTTTCTTCTCACCTTATACTCAATATTAGCAGTAGATTTACATTTAATTTTCTAGTACAGTGATCTACATCTATCCTTTTTTGTGCTTGCTCTTCTGTTCCTTTGGGAGAGGATGTCCTTCAAAAAGCAGCTTCAAAGTCCACAAAATGCCACTGACATGGGGACAAGATTTAACAAGCTGTATCTTTGAGACCATTTCAAATGATCTGAAAATTTTACGTTTTTGAATGCATAAAAAGAATGTGCAAGGGAAAAGTACCTATACACCTTACAAAATACTATAATTCATTTGGAATATACACCTTACAAAATACTATAATTCATTTGGAATAGATATATCATCAAAAATTCTGTGTTGCCTTCTGTAAATTGGGAAAGGAAGTAGAGGCATATTTCTTACAAAAAAAATATTCTTCAGGACTTTTTTTTAAGCTTGAAAGTAAAGTAGTTCCATATGTATACTAGTACCACCCACAGAAAACTGTATTGAAAGTATTAAAATTGCTGTGTTGAGCACTCAAAAGTGCCAAGGAAATTTGCCTGTGGGAGGAGTTGTTGTGTGATGCTTCAAATACAGATTGTCCTATTACATGTATAAACAGTATAAAACTGTTTCCTCAGGAAAGCTTTGGATATTTGACTTCTCAGTATTCACCATTTATTTCCAAGGATCTACTGTGTTTCTATGACACTAGCTACAATATATCTGTTTGCTTACAGCCTCTACACCAGTTAAATAGAATTCTGCTAATGTACACTAATGAAGAAACCAAAGAGGTTGTCATCCCCTGGATGGGGTCTAGGTGGAACGGGGTACGTACATAATTACATACACACACACACACACTTGCAACTAAGGTAACACTGAGGGTAATCTGGTGCTCTGCTCTTTACTCATCATACTGTTGTAGCCTATGGTGAATTTGTTTAAAGTACTTTCATTCTTGAATATTTACATATTGCTCTTTTTGTGATTTTTCTCTGCTTTTTCTGCTTTTCATTCTGCCCTTCACAATTTACCTCTGGAGAGCAACTAGCTTTCAGTCATGGTAGCACTTATCAGTCATTTCAAAAGTTATTGAAGGACCATTCAAGTACCAAAAAAACCCCAGATTCTGTGGAATTTTAAATCCAGTAGGCAAAAATCAAGAGAAAGGGCCTGTGTGTTGTCTGCGCTGGCATACAGCAGTTATTCTGTAACCGTATGCTGAAGGCATTTGTCAGATACTTGTGATCAATTAGAAATATTTGCACTTTGTTTTACAGATGGATTTTAAAGGCCCATTTCTGTAACTGAAATATAAAATCTGTAATTCTAAGCTCAATTCTTTGTCATCCATTGTAGTGGGTCAGATGCTTAATGTCTGAGCAAGAACACAGAAGAAGTGATAATGTATTTCTCCAATAGATTTCACAGATATTTGCTGACTACAGAAGTATGCTAAGGTTGAGTGTTGAGTTTCTGGACTCAACCTCTGAATAAACATATACTCTGTTGTGGACAAAACTTCTGCCCATTGCCCTTTGACTTCTCTCCCTAGTGCTCATTTCTTCCTCATTCCTGATTCCTTTCTCACACACAGGAGTTCCCCATCTCCATTATTTTTTTCATGTTTCTATTTAGCAGTCTTGATCTTGATCTCATTTGGGCTGCCTATATCTTTTTTTGTTTTGTTTTGTTATGAGCCTGGGTTGAAAGCATTTAGAATAGCCTTTCCAGGTAAATTCTATCCTGCATTTCAAAGTTGTCATGCTGTGCTGGAGAAGGAATGATCATTTTCATCTGTGGGATGCTCCATGTGCTGTACAGTTGCAGATAGGATCTGCAAAGTGACAGAGCATGCTCTGTGCAGGTGACACCTTCTGAGATCTTTAGAACTTGGCACCTAACATCTGTGACATTCTGCTGAGAAGATCATACCACATATTTCAGAGGTTTATATTGAACACAATTTTTCAGGACTGGCAAGAAGCTTATCTTTTTGTGAAAACGATTTGGCATCCCTTGTGTAGCTCAAGTTCTTGCTTCAATATCCCCACCTCCCACTATACACACAAATATGCTGCTTTTTTTTTTTTTTTCCCTCCTCATGAACAACTAAACACGCCTTCACTCCCACTTCCCCCAAATTAAAATTTGACTTTTCCAGCTGGCCACTTGTGGAAAACTGCAGTAAAAATGGCTGAAGTGGCAGGGATGTTAACCAGGAATACAAGACTGGCATAAAATCGAAAGGGTTTGGATATTTTTCTGCCATTTTTAAGAGCTATACAAGAGAGGAATATTATGATAATATGGACAAATAATGTCTCAAGGTTTTTCTATTATGCAAAATAATGAAGCTAAGTATGTCAGAAAAAGTTTTCCTCTCTGACTTTTGTGTTTATCATTAATGAAATCATACTCATTGCAAACTTCTTGTTACTATCCCTTTCTTTTCTGATCTTCCAAAATATAAAGATAGTATGTTCTTTCCCTATCCTCTCCTTTCTCTTACAGCTGAAAGATCAATGATGTACTGTGTTCACAGTATTTAGGTTTTATTCTTAGAGGAGTAAATGTTCTGCACTATTACTCTTCCAGTTTCAAGGGGGATCAAGCTGCAGCTGTCTGACAAAGTTTGTTAAAGAGAACATGCATGAGATGTGGGCAGCCAGTACCATAATACCCAAACAATTGCTTAAACAATCATTGTTCAGAGGCCAATACATGAACAGGGGATTGGGATTCCCTTATTTCAGTGTCTTTAATGGTGCTGTTTGGATAAATCCAAAGTTATGAATTTGTGCTTTGTTAAAAACTTTATGACAGAGACAGATACAAACATTGCCTTTAATGATCAATTTTATGATTTATTGAGAGTGTTTCTAAGTTTATTAAATACCTCAATAAGCATTAGCTGTAGCAAGAAAATACTTTCATATTTTAACTTACAAAAGCAAGACTTTGCATTACAGAACTATCCTGGTTTCATCCATTCAGTTCTTCTGTAAACCTTTTTAATATCAGGAATTATTTATGTCAGTAATAACAAAGTTTAGGAGTATATCTATTGCTGTCCTTGTAACTTTTTGTTTCTGAGATGATGCAAAATACTTCAAGAGATCAAAATAAACAGCTGAAATAATAGCAGGAATAATTAAGGAGATGATTGATACTTTGCAGTGTAAGAGGTGAAGAGGACAACATCAGTAAAATTAAACTAGCAAACTTCTGTTCTCTCAGGTCAGCTATCTGACTACCATTCCAGAAATGCAGATATAGGATGTTTTAACTATTCAAAATTAACAATCAGCATATGTGAATGTCTTTCTTAAATAACAAGAAAAAATACACTTAGATTGAGGAACCAATAAGATTTTGAACTGATTCTAATTTACAGCTGTTTCTAAATATTTTTAATTTCTCTCTCAGTAAAGACTGTGCTTTGTGATTATTTTATTTTAATTTTTTTGCACAGTTCAATCCTCTCTGAAAGCAGTGTCATACAGAACAAAGACAGCAAATGAAGCATTGTATATAACTGGGTTTTATGAGTTTGTGCACTTTTCTCCTCATAAACTTTTGTGATTAAAAGATGAAAACTTACTATATTAGATTCATATCTACTGACAGGCTACGGAAAAATATTCTGCTGTCAGGCAAGTTACATGTCTTACACCCCTGAGCTGTCTTAGAACTGCAAGAAGGCAGTTTGGAATCTCAACCCCGTGTAAGCAGATTCCATTTTGGTATCAATATGCTTTTGACAGATTTTTCCCATCACCTCTGCATCAATTAGAGAAGTATTAATTTGATGTTTTAGATTATGAACTAAAATTAAGCAACGAGTACCTATATTTTTCAGACAGAATTTGGAATTTTAATTTGTAAGATGACAGAAGACAACCATGCATGTTAAAATACTGAAGACCTAATTTTGACATCTGTAATACTAGAATTTATATTTGCATACAACTGATGCATGTTCTTTAAGACATAAATTATCTCACAAATACCAGAAATTTCGATTATAGGGTTTACTGCACACCTGAATTTTGTTCGTATACCTTGAAGTCTTAAAGTGCAAATTTAAACCAACTCATTTCAGTGGCTGGAAACTCTTAGGACCATCTTTAAATTGAGTTTAAAAATTACTGTTTTGGTCCATTGTAAAATATCCCTGATCCATATGGATAAAAAAAATCCTTAAAACCTTACCTTATGCTCAGTTTTGTCAGTGTCACTAAGAAATCGTCTATGATGTGGCATCCATTACAGAGCAGATATCCCTAATCTAGGCCCAGTTGGCGCAATACGTCCACAGAGAATAGTACAGTAGTTTGCAACAGTAGTATTTTAGTCTAAAAATAAAACTGGTTTAGTGCAGAAAATTACCTAAGCTGCTAAACTAGAGAGTATTCGGAAAGCTGTCAGAGGATTTTTTCATGTTTTTGGTCCTAGAGGAGACAGTTTGAACTGGACTTTATTACGTAGTAAAGCAAACCTAGCAGATGTTTAAAATTACTCAAATTAAATTGATACATCATTCCTAAGTGAAGACTCAATTACTAATTTTAGAAGTGCGTATTGTGAAGTAGTCATTTTTTACATGTGCAGTGTATTTAATAACAAATTTGGTTTTGTTTGGGGAAGGTAGAATTAATTATTAGCAGAACTACAGATGGTGTGAATCTTTATATTCTCTATAGAATACAAGATGTTATGATTCAACACCTGCTCCGTTTGGGAAAATTTGGTAACTCCGGCAATACAGTGTAATCCATAGCAAAGCTTGAACATGACTAGACATAGTATTCAAACTGGTGATATCTTCATCCCACTTTCTTTCTTTCTCTCTACAGCCTTGAAAGTAATTAAAGAATTGTGTCCTCTTCAGAGTTTTATTTACTTACTCTTTTGACTGCGTAAGAAACAACAACTGACCTCACCTTTTTATCTCTATCACTTCTTTGAAAGATATTTTGTAGGTTCCTTGTGCTTCTTCATTTCATGGAGTTTAATAACTACTAAAAACTCAAGAGTGGAAATTCAATAGTACATCAGCTGCTGAGTGAGTTACTGTAGCTGTCTGCCTTTTGCATCATGCTATCATTTCTGTTAATGATGTGACACAAACTTTTTAAGCATTTCTGTATTCAAGTGACTTCACTGAAAATGCACAAACAAGAAGAGGAAGAAATTATTTCAAAGAGACCATAAGATGAACACTGTGTAAGTCTAAATGAGCATTCAGCTAAATTTTGTTACAATACAGTAAACAAAATGACACATGAAGTATCAATCAACCCTATGAAATCCTGGAAAATCTGGAGCGCTGTAAGAAATGGCAGGTTCAAATTTCATGCCTGCCAGTAGAACAAGAAGGAACGAGTAGAGTAGTAGGCTTTGAATTTCATATTAGCTAATATCCCTAAAGTTTGTGTGTGTATGTGTAAATGGCAATAGTATTACTTCATGATGCATTGTTTGTAGTCTGCATATTTACATAATATGGACAGGACTAAATTAGATTCTACTCTGTATGTGTGTCTTGACCAAACTAGGAAGGTCTGACTCAACCTAGACAGACATTTCTAAGAGTTAGAAAATATTTAAGACCAAAATATAAGGTGGTGGAATTAAATTCTCAGTTTCCTCCAACATTGATTATATATTAAGTGCCAATGAAGGATGGTGTTTACAGTATCTTCTTTAAGAGGCAATTTCTGTTCATATGCAAGGTCCTCTTAAAATGGGTGTGGAAGCAAATGATCTGCTCATTCTCTCTGCGGAGGATTCTGCTGTGTTAAAGAACCTGTGTGGTGATGATATGTTTAGAAACCACTCACACTTGTTAGGGTCCCATGCTTCAAAATCTATGAGTGATATCTTTTTTTCTTTCTTAATCTGCAGTTTTGTTTGCTAGTACCTCAGGAAAGATTTCAGGATCACATTTTCCCTCCCCTAGATACCCATATATGATTGCAAAGTGATCACAATACTTCCATCCTACATTTTATACTGACGCACAGGAGTAATAATAGTTCAGAAGGAAATGTGTGACTCCTGTATGGGAAAAAGAGGTTGTGCCATATCTGTGGGTGGGGATGAAAGAAGAGAAACAATCTTCAGCTGTCACTGAAGGTAAAGATATTAATATAAGTAAGACTGCAGAATGAAAGATTTTTTTTTTAAATTAGGAGATGAAGAACATTAGAGGAAAGGCTGATTGATATAAGAGTTTAAAAATGCTGAGGTTTGCAAAGCTAAGTAGATGCTAAGTTCAGAAAGGAGATTTCAGTAGGATTCTTCTGAGTTTCAGTGTTGTGCTATTTTTGGGTTATAAGAATAGCTATGAAGATTATGAAAGTTCTAGTTCTCAAGAAGAATTCTTAAAAAATAAAAAATCTGAAAACAATCAAAACTAGTATTTTTAAATGGTAAAATGGAAATCTGGAAAAAAATCTATTAGATTTGACTGAATGTTTCATATTTATTTTCTTTTTATATGTTGTTCCATTGGCCACAGCTGGCAAGATTTTTTTTTCTTTTTTTTTTCCTTCCTGTTTCCTCATCAATTAATTTTTGCACCCTGTGGGAAGAAGTTTTAGAGTGTAAAGTGGATTCTGAGTAAACTGTTTGAATCCTTTATGTTTTATCTTAATTACTCTACAAATCTAGTTAAAGGGTCAAGAAAAAAATCCCAGCTTTGCATAGCTTTCATTAGAATTTTTCATTTTTTGTGAACTGGCCTGAACTTTGGAGTCTGATGGAATGATTGGATTGATAAAGAGATATCTGTTGGTTTGAAGACATCACCAGAAACAGAAACCAGAAACAATAACTATCAAAGTAAATGTCAACTCATGTCTTTCTCTTTAAAGATTTTGAACTAGAATATGTTCCATGCTTTATTTTTTTTATGTAGTGCTAAACACAGAAACTTCCAACTTCAAAGTGAGGTTTTTGGTATTCCCTGCCATACTGGTGGAGGTTATTTTGCCCCTCTTTGTTCTTGAAAGTTGCCTGGCAGAACTTCTGTCTGTTGCTGAATGTACTGTATACCATGTGGACCCAGCTGTTTGCTGCTTCTGTAGTCCGCAGTAGACTGATCTTCACTCTGAGAAGTGTTTGCTATCTTTGCTGCTTCCAGATATAAAACTGAGAAGCCAAGAGTTCATAAATTCATTTAACTTCAGTGTATTTCAAACAACTGTACTGATGCTGGCAGAAAAGGGATATATCATGTCCAGGAAATTAACATTACTAGTGGCAGGCTTATGCAGTGAGTGTAAAGTCAGTGCAGTAACAAGTTTCTAACAAAAAATGTGTTTGGGTGTTTACCATGTTTATATGTAAGAAAGAGAGTAAATACTGATTACATAACTAGAAAACTCCTCTTGTATTTGCAAGTCATCAATCAATATATTTGCCAATCTTCAACCCATATATGTCCAAAAATCTTTGAACTAACATGAATAGTTATCCTGTCATGGTAATGTGCTATAAAAGTCCATCATGGACATATTTAAAATAAAAGCTTCCTTTCCCCTTTTTCTGCAGTCCATTATGAGACAATGGACTTTCAAAGTGTGGCATCTCAGAGCCCTGTTGTACAGGTGAAACACTTATTTTGTTCTGTGAAGCTCCATGGTAGCTACTAAGATGGCAATCGAGTTAGCTGTCAAATAATATTATGGTAGTTCTTCACCCAAAATTCAATGGATGTTAATACATACCATCATTTCAGTTTATCCTTCTGAGGACCATTTTTTGTATGAGGTGCAGCAAGCAAAATATCAGATTTGGCTATTTTTCACGAGCAAGCCATTGTACTCTGCCTGACCCAGGAGAGATGATGACTTTTGCAAAGCATTTGTGAAATGGCTTCTGACTTTTCTGTTTCTATCTTGGTGTCTCCACGTAGGCTCATAATTATTTAATGCTCTTGCTCAAACCATTTCTAAGCAATTGGAATGTTATGCGCTCTATATGCACATGCAGCAAGTTAGGTATGATTTCAATATCTGATCTTTGAATCCAGAGACTGAATGTTCTTGAAGTTGTCTGCTGAATTCCTACATGTATTGTTCTGTCTCCAGACAGTTTCTGGCCTTCTAGGAACTGTCTGCCAAATTTCGGTTTGAACTCCTGTACTCCTAGGTAGAACTAGACTTAAACTTTTGAGATAGTTATATATAAAGATTTAGACTTATGCAATAGACATCTTAGCTTCCTCCCCCAAAGCTGTAAGTTCCTCACGTTAGCTCTCCTTTTGTTAGAACTGTTGTAATTTTTATTTTTCTTTTGCTTTCCAGGTTTCTACCTTTGGCACCTGAAAAAGTTCTTTACACAGAACTCGCAAAATTGCTCTGCATTCCAGGGGTATTGTGATGTGCAACATGCTGGTTCCCATTGATGGCTCAGTTTGTGTGAGCATGCAGCAGCTGTAGCACTTTCATCAACATTTGCCATAAATTTGGAAATACCAGACATAAGCACCATCTGTCTGTGCAAGGTACTCTTGTAATCTGGACAGTTTCTAAGTAGCTCTGTCACTGTGGATACATGCAAAAAGACGTATGCTTTAGAAAGCACTGGAGTTACTGAAGAACAGCTAAACAGTTTATGTTCAAGGCAGTCTTTTGTGATACTAACTTAATTTTAAACATGAGTGCTCTGGTTATCTTTTTATATAATGCATTAATACTTTGCTAAAGTAGGGAAAAATCAAGAAAAGTTTAGCTCTGCGATGAAAAGTCCTTGTCAAAAAAGGTAACTTGCATTCATTCAGTAAGTTAACTCATAGATGTTCATTATAACAATAATAATAGGCTTGAAAAGACATCCTGTGGTCAGGCTGAAGGTTTTTCTGCTTTTGACATCATCATAGTGCACTACAGGGGAGTAGCAGATGCTATGCAGCTATTCCTTACGATGATCTGTCTGCTGTTTAAACATATTTGTCAATAACTCACTGCATGGGTAACTGAAACATTTCTAATGTAGATCATTTGATAGATGTTCTCATTAACAAAAAGCTGCAGGCCATGTCATTATCATCATCTTCTTTCTGCTTTCCAGCATTACTAGGTGCCTTGGTTTGCTATGCATATGTGTACGTTCTTATCAGTTCATGTTCTTGATGATTTACCCCTCCTTTCTTTTCTTTTTCCTATTTTAGATCATGACAGAGCACCAGAATTCTAATCAAACTACATTTAGGACAGTAGATCTAGACAGAGATTGTTTAATAGAGAACTGTGTTAAAAGATGATGCCCTTGAATACAATGATGATAGATTTTCTTTATCTCCTGGTGTTATTCAAATTGGAATTACAAAGCTATAAGGCTAAATCTGTTTTCTTAGAGATGCTGAAGATAGCTAGCTGAATACTGATGTAAAAATCTTCATGAATGTTTGCTCACGTTTCAAACAGCTGGTTTTGTTGCTGTGGGGTTTGTTGGTTTTTTTTTTTTAACAAAGAGGCTTGTGCTTTACTTACCCTTTGTATTTGCTGTTTTGAGCATTTCTAAGAATGACTGCGCTTTTTAAGAATGCGTATAATGCTATGCATACAAAAAAGGTCAATTATTTATTGTCCACTGTTCCTTTAAATAACTTTTAAGTCAACCAAGTCAGAAAACAAAGTACTATCACTTTGCCCATAATACACCCCCAGTAACAAGCACTGCATACTCTTAACTTGTTAAGACCTACCCACGTCTACATTCTTCTACAATCAATACAGGCAGAACAATTCTATGTTGAGCACAGAGAAAGCCTGCAGAGAACTGAATTTGAAATGACCAGCTAGCAAGGAATTCATAAGCTCAAAGTTATTTTTTCCTTTTTCTGGGTGCATCTTTGAAACACCAAACCTGCTGGAGTTTGTTAGATAATTTTTACATTTGTAAGCTCATCAGTAGTAATGAATTTTACTCCAAACTGGTGAATTCCGTATAGATTAATATAAGCTATTTAAAACATTTATTTGAAACTTGCTAACAAAAAAGGAAGTGTATTTAAAATTTTCTTCAATTGTTGTCCTTTCTAAATAATTTAAATCCATAATCATAAAATCCAATTACTTTTGTTAGCTCTTGCTCCTCTAGCTTTTCTTTGATTCTTGTCAAGTCTTATTAAACCATTTCAGTTGCTCAATCAATGTTTTATACTTAAGCTTACCAGTAAGACCTAATTCTGTGTTTTGGCAAAGTTCCAGCGCCATATCTTGAGGCAAACAAGCACTGCTTATACTAAGGTTCTGTGGCACTGATTTAGATTGCTCTTCAATATGTCAATGTCCTTTACACACATAATTTCCTCTGAAGTTGCAATATAAAAAATGATTGCAAAAAGTAATTTTTTTTTTTTTAATGCAAAACTTAAATTCAGAGGAAAAACCAATAAGGTTGGCATTTCTTGTTAGAGATTAGGGCAAAGTTCCTAAACCAGTAAATTCTGACTTTCTTTTTCTTAAGGTAAATGCACAGAAGAGATAATATATGTAAAGTAATGCACAACTGTATATTGAAAGCAGTAACATTAAGAATTCTTCTTTTATTGCTTTGCTGTACTTCTTGCCCTGAGATACACCAATCAGCCTGTAGAAAGCACTGGTATCTCATAAATATCTCTAAAGCTTCTGACGAAAGCACTTTGCTACTACTTACAATTTAAAAATTGCCAATAATGCCAAAGCAGAAAGACAACAAACTATGGATAAAGTGGCAGATTTCTTTTCTACAGAATTTTTATTTTATTTTGCATTTAAAACCTCAGCTTTGGGCATCACATGAATCTCTGCACATATTCAAAAACATAAGGGTAATTTCAGATGACTTGTGGGAAAAGAATGGAACAATTAACTTTCCAAGCTAAAATGCAAAAAAAAAAAAGTAGACATCTAATTCTTTATATTGTTTAAATATAAAACATTTTAAATAATCCCATAAGTTTTGAATCCATTGCAGTGCAATAATTCTTTTAACCCCACAGAACTAATATTAACAATAAAAGGTTTACTATAGTCATTCCTCAGATATTATAACACTTTCAGCTGCATCCTTTCCTGTAGAATTACTATGTAACTGGCTTTTTCATGTCATGGATTATGTTGTTTTCAGAAATGACAAAGGTATATAGGCCATATTTTTAGATATATGAGTTTACTATTTCATACTGTGCAGAATGGTGGACTATATTGGTTTGTTTGCTTTGACGTGTTGCTTGCTTGCTCTAAAAGGCTGATCTCAAGCCAAGCCTGAGATGTAGGACTGCTCATGAAAGAACACAAGAGACCTTGTTTTCAAGTATTTCTTCTACATTCCCCACTCAGCAGTGATGCGTTTCCTGTGGAAAGCTGCAGTGGTTTTGACTTCAGTGTTCTAATAGAACATAGATTTAAAACACTTGCTATCTTTTAACATATGGTAAGAAAGAGGGAGCACAGCTGATCCTTNCGAGACCTTGTTTTCAAGTATTTCCTCTACATTCCCCACTCAGCAGTGATGCATTTCCTGTGGAAAGCTGCAGTGGTTTTGACTTCAGTGTTCTAATAGAACATAGATTTAAAACACTTGCTATCTTTTAACATATGGTAAGAAAGAGGGAGCACAGCTGATCCTTGTGACCTGTCTGGGACCTCATGAGCAGTTTTTTAGTCATATTCAGAGGGTTTGGGTTTTTTTTAAGCTTATCAGCTGTAAAAACAACTCAAAATCTGTCTTCAATTCATGATCAGATCATAAATGTAATAGCATGAGGCATACAAATGAAATCTTTTGAGTTTCAGTTATGAAATAAAAATAACTTTCCCTGATCACTTTAAAAGATTAAATCAGTAGAGAACCAACTTCCTCTATATTCCGTACCATGCTTTGCTGATACAGGCCGTTGCCTGCAGGAAGCAATGAACTGTCAAATATTTTTGCATGTGTTACAGATCAGCAACCACTCTCTCCTGCTTATGTTAAAGAAAATCACAATAATTCGAACACACAATTTTACAGTACAAATTTGTAACCTAGGCATACCAACATTATATGAATAATAACTTTTGACTTAAATCTCTCTGATTCTAGTAGTAGTTCACATGAAAAGAAACAGAAGTATCATGAGTAAAATCAGCCCCAGATTTTGGCAATTTACTGATTAGAACTCTCCAGCTCAGCAGGGTTGAGAATCACTGATTCAGATCACTGACTACAATTTGGATGAATGAACTGGTGTCAGAATCAGTCACCATTCTGTCCAAATCACTGCAAAGCTGGAGAGTTGAATGCCTGAAAAATTATCAGATTTTGGATATGACAAATCTCTGTCCTTCTGAGCAATCACTCTTGACCAGGTTGAGTTTTTCTTACTTTGGCATGAAAATAAACATTTGATGGCATTGAGAGATGAAGTAATCATGAAAGAAATTGTGCAGTATCTTGGGATACAGTAGATTTGTTCCTCTGCTGGTTGATTTAAGTTTCTTTACTATTTGCTGGGGGGTTTTGTTGGTTTTTTTTTTTATTATTAATGAAAGAGTATAGGGCTCCTTGGAGGTGAATTAAGGTCAACATTTAAGTTCACAAGGGCTGTGGCTGTCCCCAGAGTTAGACATTTTAAGTGGAGTTGTATTTGTGAATATAAAAATAGATGTTCTGGAAGTACCTGGTAGTAAACAGTATTAGGCTGGACTTCAACTCAGAGAATTTTTTTTGTCTCATTCATTGTTCCTCAAAACAGGAAAAAAACCCCACCCTTTCCTACCATGAGAATGTGTAAAATTTGCTGCTAACATCAGTAGCAACTGGTTTTGATCCCATTTTAATCCCGTTGAAACTAGCACAAAATTTTCCTCAGTTACATAACATAAGGTGCACATCCTTGCAGACACACTACATAGTTCATCTGTACCAGTGCTCATGACTGGTGTATGTCCCACTAAGGAGTCATTACTAGCTTACTGAGGTGCCAGTTAAAAGAGCCTAACATTACCCTTTTCATTTTTATTATTATTACCATGATTACTAATATTTTATATCAGCTCTTAATATTAATTCAAGAAATGCTTGTCATCATACATAAAAATAATTATAGTATTTGAATTGTATAAGGGCCTGAGTTTCACAGACTAGGACAAGATTGACTGATAAAAAAATTTGTATACAAGTTTAGCTTCTACCTGGGCTGAGGGAAAGCTCTTTTCTTTTAACAACTGGTGTCAATGCTAGTTTGCACAAAGCATTTTGGCCTCTAGCAGCCAAAATGTTGTTTTCCTCTTGTGCCAGACCCCTGTGATTGCAACAATGTGCAATTGTCACTGTGAGAAACACAGAGTGTCACACTTGTGTTCTGAGTCTCAAGACAGCAACCAACATTTCTTGGCTCATGAGCATGTTCCTGACAGCACGTGAGACCCAGCTCCAAGCTGCGATGGCACCTGCAGTGTGCAGAGAGCCAACTGCTCTTAGGAAATGAACAAAGGTATGATCTGTGATTTTAAATATACTTTGGCTAATTGGACCTTTTTTCCTCCATTAAGCACTCACAGACAAGATGACCACTTTACTATGTGGCATATGTTATAAGGGTCTCAAAAAACATTTTCTTAACTTGGCCTTGGTGATGACAGCAAATCAAACAGTTTATGATGGATGTGAAAATAAATAAAAAGCCAGGAAACTGAGAGGATTAGGTTACCCAAATTTGGTGTTATGGTGAGAAAAAATCAGGCAGATAGATAGTCTTACTAGGCAGCTCATCTTAGGATCTTTGCTTTCTACCACATTCATTTTCCCTGGGAATTTTACTTTTTTAAAGCAATTGTCGCATATGTCTCTTTCTCTTGTAATGATGGCATACTATAAACACAAATATCTCACAAATTGTGAAGTCATCAGTTCCCTTTGTAATCAGTTTTACTTCAAGGCAGAAAATAAACAAAAAGTAATCATAATTTCTTGGATTAAATAACACTTAATCTTCAATAATAACTATACAAGTTCCTTCCCTATAATTACAAAGCAAATTTCTGTAAGTCACTTCTTGGATTATCTCTGAATTAAAATCTTTCACCCATATGCCTTTGGTTTCTGAAGTCCAGGACTGGGTTCAGACTGATTACAAACTTGGGCTCCCATCCCATGGAGCACTTAATTGCCTGTTTAAGACATGAATAGTCTTATCTAAGAGGTATACAAAATCAGAGATTATAGCAAGATGAAACAAACCATATTCATGCCATATGTAGAAACATCTAAATCTGGGCTAAAGCCATAAAGAATTGTCCATCTCTAATTCTGTACTACTTAAACAGGTGTACGTCACCTGTACTCCTAAATTTAAGTTTCTAATACAAAAGGCCAAGTAATGGGAAACGTGCTTAGAGTTTCCTGGCACGTGTGCCAAAAGCTAATACAATTCCCACTCAAATTTGGAGCTTTTAAGCACTAATCCTCTTTTAGCTTGTCTCACCACCAACAAAAGTGGCTGAAATACTGTGACTATATTGCTCATTTACCATTACTGTGACTGCAGGATTGCAGGTTATCTTTCACAGTGCTCTGTGTCTGATATCCTTACCATGTAGTTTATTCCTTCTCTCATCTTCTTCTCAAAGAAAGAACGATGAATAAAAGCAGTGCTTTCCTTTGGTAGATTTTGCATGATCTGCTTCTGTCCTTAGGGGTAAAACATGTTTTTCTGGTTTGAAGAAGGTGGATGAAATGGGCTTGGAACATGAGAGAGCTTTGTAGTGATCACCACAGCTTTGTGGCTGTTTTTAATACTGGAGGGCAGATTCATTTAACAGTTTTGGGCTGTCTGCCTGTGACACTCTGATGATAGAATTCTCTATTGCATTACATTGTGGCAGCATTGTGGCTTGAGTCCCAGAGCTCTTGCATGTGCTGGCCTCAGCCCAGAGCTTATTAGGTAAAAAATCTTGTTTATGGGCAAAGTTACAGTACTTCTATACAGAAAAATATCAATAACACTAATAATACAATTACAATGGTAGCACACACACTTTCTTAGTTTCTATCCCCTTTCTTAGGGTTACACTCACCTGCCCACTCTTTCTCTGGGAGCACACAATTGGGGAGGTTAGCAATATAATTCATCAGGATCCAGAGTCCTTCATTGGGAGGAATATTATGCTGATGCTGCTGGTATCTCTTTTGTCCCTGAGATCCACTTCAGGTCATTTTCACATTTGCTAACCTCCTTTTACTCTTCATTGCTCTGCAGCTTCATGTTGCATCCAAATTTATCATATGTGTTCTATGGCTTTTATGTATGTTAGATTCTACTTCTTCTGTTACCCAAACATCCAGTTTTGCCTAGCTCCAGCTCTGCATTTTTTTAACTGACAACTAGCAAGTTGTTTATAGCCATAACATCTCCACTGCAAGCCTACGCCTCATCTCTTCTCATCCCATCCCTGTATACCTCTGTGCCATGTTCTAGGTCTCCACTTCTCAGTGCAGAGCTGTTATTGTACCAGGCCTGAATTTCTCTACACTACATCATTATGTTAGATTTTGAAGTATCTCCTTCTACATAGAACAACTATTTGTTCCTGATATCTCTGTAAAAATGTGGTTGTATCACACAAAGATAAACAAAAGCAAAACAAATTAGCTGTAGATACCTGACCAACTGGAGAACTTGTTGTCACAGCTAAATCAAGTATAATCAAGTTGCAGGCAGGTCAAGAATAGTTCAGACACAGCAGCAAGTCTGACAATCCTCAGTCCTGAGGCATTACAAATTTAGTGCAAAGCTTGTGGCCTGTTACTGTCAGTGACAACACTGTATTATAGGGCAATGTGATTACAAGATTCACTCCATTATTGTATAATAGAGCCATGAAAGAATACCTGGCATCTATACCATAGCACTTCACTAGTCTCAGTCCAAAGTCCTTGTGACTTTACCTCTCAGTAAATTATGCATAATTTGTGCCAAGTTTGATGATAAAAGAAAATACTTTTTTAAAGCAGAAACTTGTAAAGATTTTAGTGACAATCACATAAGAATCCATCTAGAATAGTATATTTAAAAGGAATATCTAGTTAATGTGTGTTCCAAACATGGCACTACACATTTAAAGCTTGCATAGACAGCATCTGTCACTTTATCAGAAAAGTATATGACCTACCAGTTTACACATTATTGTTTATTTAGGAAATTAAGAGCAGTATTTGTGTGTTTCTATTACAGAGGTAATAAATTTGTCCCTTGAGATTTTTTGAGATTCCAAATTTTTTCCAAGTCATAGCTGAATAGAAACAAAATTTAAAGGCATCTTCAACATCCAACAGATGTAAGATATTTTGAGAGATACTTATTTTTTTACATTCAATAATTTAAAAATACTTGATCTCTTTTTAGTAAGTTCTTTTACTTTTATGTTATTTTAGTTTCAAAGTTAAGTTTGACTTGAATATCAAAATTGTGTAAGTGGAATATTTCTAAACTTAAATAACAGAAAGATGCTATGAAGTAAGGAGGTTGAGTCAAAACAAAACAAATTTTACCAGAAGTTGCTTTTAGTGATTCAAAAAGTTTCTAATGAGATTAGTTTACTTGCAAACACTTGATAATAAAGTGTTCATAATCAGAATGTCTGTTTGTCTTTTGAGTCTTTGAAAATCACCTGTTCTGTTGTAGATGCTCCCCAGAATGTTACCAACTGGAATTAAAAGCTATAAGTGTTTTTTTCAAGAGAGACACTACCAGACACTACCTGATCTGACTTCAGTCCCTTTTACAGAAAATACCCTACTATGTTAAAATAAACAGAAACAGTAAGTTGCAGTCAATTGAGATATAATATTCTGCACCATCTAAGGTCTGAGTCACTGCTGAGATGACTAGGATAACACTATTGATTTAATGAGAAATACTCAAGCATAGGAGTGTAAAAATGTAACATCCCAATGGTTTTACTTGAATAAGTTTGAAATTTAGTTGAATAATTTCTTCTGTACCTGGACTCCTCACAAAATGGATGTCTAATTCTTCAGCAGGTGTCAGTCATTGCAGTTCAGAGGATATTAATGATTCTTTTCCCATTTTACACCACTTCAGGACAATCAGTTGGATAAAATGTAAAAGACATGACAAAGTCTTGTCTTGGGAAGGACAAAATGATAAAATAAAACGACAGCTAGGATGAAAAGCAACAATAGAGATAACTGTTCTTAGCTAGACTTTTAATACTGTTAGCTCTTATAGCTTTTTTTTTTCCCTTTGGATGAAATTTTCTAAGAGAATCTCTAACCACTTTACTTAAACCAAGTTCTGACTAATGTATTATTCAGTGCAATGCTGCAAGAACAGCCATTTTGATAGCATGCAAAGCAGTTGAAGCTTTCATTAATTTTTGTTTGACACTCCTATTTCATGCAAAAGAGCCTTTTACTAAACAGTACTTGCTAAGAAATCTCCACAAATTCTTAAGCTCTTACTTTAAAAGACAATGTGTTTCTTTTCACATATGTTATTAGAAAGTATAACAGAAGGGTTTAAAATAAATCACCTCGTTAATTGGTTACACTTACTGGGTTTCATAGCCTCAGTGTAATGTTAATATTTTCATCAACTCAAACTATTCGAGTTTTACGTTTGAATCAACTTTGCTGTTAAGGCAGGTCATTATAAACACAAAAGAAAATTGTTCCTCTAGAGTAAGTGTAGAGCGGGAGGATTTTATAAAGGAGGATTATAGGTACAAAGTAAAAGTTTTATTAAGAGTTAAAAGCAAGTGATCCTGATTAAAATTCCTATTCTAAAGTGAAGGACTTAGTTATTAAGATTACATCCATATTTTCATCCAGAATGAGAAGTAGAATATATTGTTTAGATATTACTCATTTAGATTTTTTTTTTTAAAAACAGTCTTCTTTCTTTTCCTCATACATCGACTACGCTCTTTTTACTCTATTTGGAAAGTCATGTGCAAGAGTTATTATGCCAAAAATTTGGGTAGTTTCCCCTTTTTTTCATGGCACATCATGAACCATATTCTCAGAGACAATTTAACAGTTTTCAACTGTACTGTCAATACATTCTGGCTAATGTGAACAAAGATTCACCTTCCCAATTCATCAGAATACCTACATTCTTGTCAAAATTCATGCATTTTCCTAAACTGATCATTCATTGTTGCCAGGATTGCTCTGCCATACAGTCACATATTTCTTTAAAGATCTAGCAGAGATACCACATCCTTTTGGTTTATAAGAGGGATGAATAGAAGAAAGGGTACATAGCAGTCATCTCCCAGAACAGCACCAACTCTACATCTGGTTCTACAAGTTGATGTTTTGGTGACAGAGCCATTGGGAAGCGCTTTTTCACCTTAAGAGTCTAGAATCGAGCGAGTGTCATGCATGTGACCTGCTGTCTGTTAAATGCTGGCTGAGAAAACTTGAGATTAGACCCAGTGTCAATCCTAGAGTTGAGATATCTGCATGTACCGAGAGGAGTGCTCATCTTCATTATTTTTTAGTCTACATTTCTTTTTCCTGCAATTAGTTCTTCATGTTACAGTGGATTTTCATCATTGCTTCCTTTCTATCAAGTTTATCTTTTTATCACTTGGTGGTACTCAGGCCTTGTGGCAGTTCATTTTATTTTACGCCTCTTCTGTGGCTCTTTATCTCTACATTTTGAGAAAAGAAGAAAAGACCCAAAACCCTGAGCCAAGAAACAGATTGACAGACACTGCTGTTGTTGTCAGCCGTTTTTCAAACAGCACGGCAGGACAGCATTATTAGACTCAGGCTGACTGAAGTGATTGTGCTTTACCATCAGTTATTTCTCGACCTCTCCATTTTTTTCTTGTCTCTTCTTTTATCAAAAACTGGTGGATGACTGCAGTTCTATGATCTTCTCCCACTATGCTCTTGCAAAATAGCTTGACATGTGTTCACTCTTCTGCTACTACTTTCTTTTGTTATGTAGTCTGCAGGTTTTTGTTTTGTCTCTTTTACTTTTTATGGGTTTTTTTGGGGTTCTAATTCTATGTAGTTTTTTGTTTCTTCATTTCCTTTGTATAGCAGATGTGAGAAGCAGGTGGTCCTTGTTAGTACAACAGGACATAAGTCCTCAAGGCATAGCTTAATAAAAAGAGTAAAAAGTGGGGAAAAATAAAAGACAAAAAACCCACCAGTGTTTCCCCCAAACAACCCTCCCCTCCACTCCTACATCCCAAAAACTCACCTCATATAGATTACATATAACATACTTATGTGGAAGAAAGGCTGAACAATGAAAATGTGGGCCTGTTGCTGAGTGTTGCGGGTGACTTGGTGACAGCATATTCTTGCATCTGACCTAGGATGCAATGGACAGGTCAAAAAATACCCATAATCAGGCTCATAGAAGTGTACTTAGGCTGTAGTCTTAATTGGAGTATGGTGTTAAACAGAGTACCAGGTAAGCCTGTCCTAGGACTGATCTCGTTCATCATGTTTTTCAGTGAACTGGAGGAGGTGATAGAGAACACTCTTTTTGAGCTTGCAGATGACACCAGTTTTGGGGGGTGGAACACAAAAGGTACTACTCTCAAGACCAGCACTGCCATCTACAGAGACCTAAAGAGGCTGGAGGAATGGGCCAACAGGAACCACATCAGGTTCAACAAGAACAAAGCCAAGTGTTTCTGATGGGACTAAATAGCTAACACTGACATATCTAAGTAATGAACAGTCACAGTAACAGAAGATAAGTGTGTGCCTGTTTCCATAATACTGTTTCAACCTACCTAAAATCAAATTTGATCCTAAACATAGCAGCTCCTCTTCCGTTGTTAAAAAATATGGCCTAATAGATACATGTAAATATGATTAAATTAAAGGTATTTTAAAAATAATACTAAATTATTTCTTATATGGAAAATACAGAAATAAACAGAATATATTGTTACATAACCTTTAAATTAGGTATTGGGGCAGGGGTGGGGTTTTTTTTTTTAAATCTTGTTCCCTCATCCAGAAAAATGTTGGTAGTAGTAAGGTCTTAGGAACTTTTGTTAAACTCTTTAACAACAATTTACAAAAATAAAGGTCTTGAAAACCTACTTTGAATTGGTTAATAACTCAACTTCTTCTGGCATTCAAACGTTACTGCTCTGTTTTTTGTCATCTGAAGTGTTAAAACCAGGATGACGTTAAAATTATTTTATGACTCTTAATACAGAAACACTATGAGGAACTAGATTTCAGACATGACCTCGCCTGAGTAAACATGAATGAACTTTTTGTTTCTTTGCCAGCTATGTACATGGAGATAGAAGCTGATATAGAACAATAAATTACCATCAGGAGGAAAAGTTCAGCACAAGAAATGCGTGCAAAAATTCAGTAGAACATTTCTCATACATGTTAGAGAAAGAAAAATTATTTTAACACTTTTTGGGGGGGTAACTAGAAAGACATAGAAAAAACCCCAGAGCATACTTTTCTATGTGGGGCAGTGAAAGGAGAATTTTTTTTCTGTTTGCATCTTTCTTTCCCCTCTGCTGCCTCTATATTTCACAGAGGCATAAATCATGTTAACACACATACACACCTGCTTTAGATTTACAAACATCTGGTATGTGAGAAACTTGTTTTGATGAAAATCTATAAGCTCCATTGGAGCAAAACTCAAAAAAAAAACCCAGTCCCCACCCCCCCAAAAAAAAAAAAAA
>VZSC01004885.1:180627-193836 GCA_013398225.1 Steatornis caripensis
GCTTCCTTCCATGTCACAAAATATTTTGTGAGAAAATTAAAAAGTAAAAAGCTATGAAATTTGAAATATCAGTTTAAAAATCACATTCTACATCAAGCTTGTAAATAATGTTCTAAAGTTCTCTATACCATGGGTGAGCTGAAAAGAAGATAGACTTTTGTCTTCTGTTCTGCTACAGCAGTGATCTGGAAATGTTGAAAGTGTTTAATGAGGCAATAAATTCAGGTTCACATAAAATCAGTAGTTTTCTATTTTATATTTTGAATTCATTTCTGACTTACTGTGTTTCTGTCAATTAATACAGAGTTCTGGTTTCTGTTCCTTATGGTTGATTAAAGTAAGTTGATCAGTGAATGTCCTGTGAGGGTGAAGATTTATAAATAACTCCAGAAGAATGTTTTTGGTGTATATATATATATATATATATATGGATGGATGTGTGTGTGTATACATATACATACTTTTTTTCTTTTGAGACATCACTTTACCACCTAATTCCCTATTACATTTAACAGCTCATAAAACAAATGGAACTAAAGTGCGAATGCACCTTAGTATTACACAAGATCAGCAAATTATTTCCAGTGGACACTATTGGAAAGCGTGGGATATTGCTGAGTGCTCTCCATCAGATTTCAGATCAAGCTGTGTTACTATTGTTGATTTGTGATCTACTCTTAGACAAACACCAAACTTCTATATTATCAACTTTTGTCTCCTTTTGATAAATTTTATAACTAGAATTTTGTTAGAGCTAGTCTCCCTCATAATTTTCATAATACTGTGAAGTCAATATGAATTATGTTGAGTAATATGTATTGCCCTAGAGATATAAAGAGGTTTCTGTGGGGTTTTTTTTCAGTATGAGGCTATTAGGAAAATTAGATCACTAAGCACAGTCTGCTCACAAATACTGGTGTGTCTTTCATCTTGAAAAGATGCCGTGGTATCTTTTCATTGATAAAACCCCTCATGTAGAGGTTTATTAAATATATTGTTTGATTTTTTAAAAACTGGATATAGTGTAGCCTATTCTCACAAGATGTATATCTTACAAAAATTGTTCTAAATCAGGATAAAAATGATTGCATAAAACAACTGTCTAACAAAATCAGATGTTGTGAATTATTCTCACAAGATGCTTCCATTTGTGTAAAAATGCAGACTTCTTTGTTAGAAATTTGGAAGCCATATGGATCCCAATCATGCACAACAGTTGCTGACAAATGCATTTACACATGGGAACTTTGCTTAGAGGGCAAATTTTGTTCTTAATGCCTAGCACAGCAAAATTTAACAGACTTTGGTACTTTGCTCTACCTGTGTATATTTGTACAGACTTCAGCATGCATTAGCTGTGTCCTCCAAAACTTTAGGAGAAAAATATATCATTTTACTGGAGAAAAAATACCTCAGCTTTAGCTGGTATAAGAAGGGACAGATCCTTGTGTCTATTTAGATGATGTTTGTGCTGCTGGTCTTGCACCAGTGCCTTTCAAACTCTGAAAATTTTTCCTTGATATCAGCCAAAAACATTCTACAGAGAGTATTTTTCCCTCTATCGCAAAATATGGATTTCATTCTTGTTACATCACTGAACATGTTCTTTAGAAACATTGCAATAGTCACACTTCGTAGCATAATTACTGTTATCATATTTATAATGGATTAATAATTGTATTTCCTAGACATGAAAATTATTTGATTGGAACATCCATTCCTACATCAGAAGATATTGCAGGTTGTTAATAATCTATTCACCTCTTACAAACTGTAAAAATGGAACTGGTTTCCACAGACTGTAAGAAGGCATCACTGTCCTGTTCACATAGAAACTGCTTCTGTGGGACTTCTTTACAGTTACGCAGACATTGAAAAATGATTGCAGGTGTTCATTGTAGAATATTCCAAAGAAAATGTCATTGGTGAGTCTCTTAAAACTTGGGTTAAATTTGCCAATGATACTGGTGGATGTAAAATCAATCATCCAAAGGAGTCACGTGGAGTCTTGTTGTTTTGGGTTTTGCTTTTTTCTGCAAAAGTAAATAAGGCCCTTGGTCTTTGCAAAAAGTCTTTCAAGGTTTTCACTTCCACAGGAAAGTCTTTATTTCTTTTCAATCACAAGAAGACAAAACTGAACAATTTAGGGTATAATCAAGTATGCTGTTTTCTTTTTGTCCTCATTTCATCATTGCAAGCGGGAAACAACCCTTGTAACATTGAAATTAATCTTCACTATTCTACTACTTTTCATATGGCCTGATTAAGTCAAACATGGTCCTAAAACTGGTATATTCATTTTATTAGTTTTTGCTTTTATTTCCTAACTCCTGTTTATATTAGGACACGTATGGTTTTGGTGTTAATCTACCTGCCATGCAAGACTGCCAGAAATAAGAAAGCTTGAGGCTACACAAAATATTTCCTTTCTTTTTTTTTTTTAATTCATCTTTTGAAGATCATGATAGAGAATGATTGCTGTTAACAGTGCCTTTTAGGGTTAATTACTTTAGCCTTTTCTTTAGTGCAGACTATGTATTTATACAATAAATATGGGAAGCAGGGTCTTTCAGTAAGAAGAATAAGGAGAAACGTGTAAGATTTGCAGCTTGATTTGTGCTTTGTATAAGGGTCTGGGTCATAGTATGTGTTGGTTCACTGTTAATCAGCAGTATCTGCCTATGAAAACCTAATATTGAAATGGATTTTGCAACCTTTACTCTGGCTGCTATGGGATAAAGCTATCTTTAATCTTGTTAGAAAGATAAATACCGCTGAAAATTTCAGGCGACACTGACTTTCTAAGCAAAGATTAGAGAACAAATGATATTAATAATAACCTTAGATCAATCTGGATTAAGCTGATTTCAGTTTAAATTAAATTAAATAGATACACTAATAAAAGTAAGTCTAACTATTGCACTGAATTTCAAAAGACAAAGAATTATGAGCTAGGAGATGTAGATGGGGGAATGCATTAAACTGTTAAAAAATATGAATGTAGCAGGAGTCTTTCTGTCTATAGAAATAGACCTATCACAATTGATATCCTAAAAAAGGGTGGTTGTGCAGAAATTCATAGAAAAGGCCTGAAGATTAGAGGATTCCAGTGCATCAAATAGGAGTTCTATTTAACATACTCTGGTCCCAGCGCAGCAATTGGATTTAGATAAGCAGATAGATACTGAGCTATCTTCACTGACTGGGTAAATGTGTTATCACGTGGAGCTGAAGAGATTTGTCATCCTGATTTTTTGCAGGCTTGAATTCAAAAAGGGAAATTCACTCATCTTCTGAGCACTTAATTCACATTGTATACAGTTAGTTGCTTACCTGAGATGTGGGCTTGTGGGGATGGGGGGAAGCGTTCTTTTGTAGACAGGGAAAAGTAGAAGGAACAGGGAACTTTGTAAAATATTCTTTAACCCAACATATCAAGGGGTTTTTGTAACTATGTGTATCACCTCATCTATAAAACAAGTTATGTAACCATTATTCTGTGCAACTTCTAAACTCATTGATACATTATGGATTTTTATTGTCAAGTGATTCTGCAGCTAAGAGTACAAGCAGAGTCAGAAGAGGAATCAATTTCTTTCTGCAGCAATGAGTTGAGTCTAACATATACCCAAGAGAACAACTTGAGGAACTCTATAGTCAAATCATACGTTCAAAATATTTTGTACTCTGACTTAATTTCACAATATTTTAAAAGTAGATATCTAACCTGCTTTGTTCCTGTCTTTCAGTCTTGCCTGTTTGTTTACTTTCGGGGCCTTTTTTTTTTTTTCAGTAAAGGTGAAATACTATGAACTAATGATTTCCTTCACATTTTGTATACATGGCTGGATTTTCTGTGTAGTGATACTTGGTATTTTAATTCAAAGCAAAAGTACTCCTCAGTCTCTTTTGTCTGTCATGGTTTTTAACTAAACCTAGTGTTGATCCTTTCCTAGAAACCTTCTGCTGGAGTGCTCTGTGTTTATGAGTGCAGGTGCGATTGCTCCCAGAGGTCTCCTTCATACACTTGATGGTAGTGCGCTTTGAGAGGGGTGCCTCTTATGTATTGTATTTTCTTTCTGTTTAAAGTAACTTCCTCTTTAAGTAAACACCTCAAACGGTGTGACACATTCTCTCTTGTCACTGGCACCGTATTCTTTTACTTCTTGACTCTTAAACAGTTATTGTACGTGTAATTTTCCTTCAGGCCAGGTTCTGGTATGAGACCGTAAGATTCTTGCATCCCCTGTAAGTATCTGTTCCTCTGTAGTATCAAGCAGTACAAAGATTTTATATAGGAATTCATTTTTTTGAGAATATGGAATCCTAAGTATTTCATCAAGATATATCTTTCTCCTCCTGTGGTGAGTTGATCCCAGCCAACAGCTAAGTACTAACCCAGTTGCCCACTCACTCTCCCAAAGCAGAGCAGGGGAGAGAATCAGAGGAGCAAAAGCCGAAAACTCATGGGTCAAGATAAAGTGAGCTTAATCGGTGAAGGAAAGGTGTGTTTGGAAGCAAGGTAAAATAAGGAATTCATTCTACCGCTTCCCAATAGCAAGGCCTCAGCATGTGCAGTAATTGCTTGGGAAGACAAACACCGTAACTATGAACATACTCTCTCCCTCACTTCCCTGAAACTTTATTGCTGATCATGATGTCATATGGTATGGAATATTGTTTTGGTATGTTGGAGTCAGCTGTTCTGACTGTGTCCTCCCCTGAACTCTTGCCTACCCCACAGTCTAATCACTGAGGGACAGAGTGGGAAAAAGGAAACTTGACTCTGTGCACACACTGTTCAGCAACAGCCAAGAGAGTGGTGTGTTATCAACAGTTTTACTCACAAACCCAAAGCACAGCACCATACTGGCTGCTATGAAAACAGTTAACTCCACTCCAGCTGGACTCAGTACACTCTCCTTCAGTTCTTAAAATTTGTGGGACATCATAGGAAACTAAGTCAGAGACTGAGAAATCAACTTGTCTCTACCTCTGACAGTGGGATCAATGATACTGATGTTATCCCCAAGAAATGCTTAGCTAAATGTTTCTCAGAAGTGATCTGTGATGGAAATTTCATTATTTCTCAGAAAAAAAAAACCCAACCCTATTCCAGCCCATTTGGGGTAAAAATAATGGAAAGGAAAGTTTAAAACTTTTGATTCTCATAATTTACATTTTTACAATTGTTTTGTGGAGATATATAGATTTTTAATTAATGTACCCAAAATATTTTTTTAACAGAAGACTTTTATCTTAAAAAAACCTTTGTCCTTTCTAAGTAATTTCAGCTGTGATAAAACATGTCAGTAATATCAGAACATATCTGGATGAACCAATTATGGTAAAAGAAAGAGAACAAAATTAATTCTACCCTAAGGATATGATGTATTGCATGGGGTAGATGATGCATTGCGTAAAACATTTCTTGGCTGTGCCACCTTCAGAGAAATAGGACAAAGGTTTAAGGCTGAGCTGGCTATTAAATGGACCATGAATTCTTTCTGTTAACTCTTTCCTTTCCCAGAAGAGAAAGAGAAAAGGGAGAGAGACTTATGGGTTGGAAAAATTAAAACAGATTTAATGAAACAATAACAATAAAAAGTATAATAATATCCATGGGAAATAATGGAATATATACCAATATATACAAGACCAATATTGTTCTCCCATGATGATGATCACATCACCTTGGACACTGCAGGGCAGGCCCTGGGAAACTCTCAGACTCCACTCAGCAGTAGACAGGAACCAGATTCAGGAATGCATGGATCGGGATCAAAGGCAGAAGAATGGACAGAGTCCTCCTTGGACACAAGCCTTAGAAGAAGAGAGCTTGATTCTTATGATCCCTCAGCTTTATACTGAGGTATATGGGATGAAGCACTCAATTTGGTGAGTTTTGGGTCACCTGTCTGACCCGATCCTCCCCGCAGAAGGGTTGCAGGTGTGACCCCTGTTTTGCTCTTTCATTTCCAGTGCATAAGAAGTTTAGCAGAACCAAGCAGTCACCTTGGTTTCCATAGGAATAAGTATAAGCAAGAACCTTTCTGTGTACCATTCCTACTGGTGTTGCAGCACTAACTACAAACATCGGGCCTTATCACTCCTAGAAGCAGACACTGTCTGAAAAACATACAATTAATTTCAGAGAGTGCAGTTTCTCAGAAGAGACTTAACTAAAAATAAAATTAAATAAAAATAAAATTACTAAAAGAAAATTGGTTCTGCCCTAGCTCAAAAGAGTAAAGACGACAGTAAGAATATAGAGGAAGATGAAAATATCATGGATGCAAGGGCTTTTTCAATAGAAGTATGGAAAAAAAGATAAGTGAAAAATTGAGATAGATTTTTTCTTTTTTACGGTTTTGAGAGTCTCCTTCACTTCATTGAATGTGGTGGGCAATCCTCTAATAGACTCAGTCAGCCTTGTTTTACTTTCAAAATGAAGTCAAGGTCAGGGGTATAACAGTGATATTATACAAATGACTGCGACATCTCTCACCATAGAAATGGGATTGCTATATTAATGAACCAGTATTTATTAATAGAACTGATTGTTAACACAGTATTTTGGTGGTAAAATCCAGAACTCTAAAAAGGTTTAGCTTTTTATATGATTTTAAAAGTGTCCTTTTTTTTTCAGGCAAGGCTTCTCAACATTAACTAACTTATTTTATTTTTTCAAAGAGGTAGTATTGCTCATGGTACTAGAAAGATATCCGTAAACACAAGGCTAACTTGGGAAAGCAATCCGGCAATGGTCTAGCATGTAAAGATGCACCTATGTTAGCTTTTTAAGTCTTACTGTAAGTGTGACTTGGAAGCAAACACCTTGATTGTCCCTACTAACTGTGCTTTGGCTCATTTCATGGAGAGGCCTTGGAGCAGCTGAACCAAACTCCTTTCAGAAGAAGCTGAAGCCATACTCAAGAAGCACAGATTATGTACCCGACTGATGACACTGGGACCTAACTGGGTCTGCAGAGCAAAACTGCCTGCAATACAGATAGAGCAAACATTGTGGCCTCAGCACCAGCTGNAGAGTAAAGACGACAGTAAGAATATAGAGGAAGATGAAAATATCATGGATGCAAGGGCTTTTTCAATAGAAGTATGGAAAAAAAGATAAGTGAAAAATTGAGATAGATTTTTTCTTTTTTACGGTTTTGAGAGTCTCCTTCACTTCATTGAATGTGGTGGGCAATCCTCTAATAGACTCAGTCAGCCTTGTTTTACTTTCAAAATGAAGTCAAGGTCAGGGGTATAACAGTGATATTATACAAATGACTGCGACATCTCTCACCATAGAAATGGGATTGCTATATTAATGAACCAGTATTTATTAATAGAACTGATTGTTAACACAGTATTTTGGTGGTAAAATCCAGAACTCTAAAAAGGTTTAGCTTTTTATATGATTTTAAAAGTGTCCTTTTTTTTTCAGGCAAGGCTTCTCAACATTAACTAACTTATTTTATTTTTTCAAAGAGGTAGTATTGCTCATGGTACTAGAAAGATATCCGTAAACACAAGGCTAACTTGGGAAAGCAATCCGGCAATGGTCTAGCATGTAAAGATGCACCTATGTTAGCTTTTTAAGTCTTACTGTAAGTGTGACTTGGAAGCAAACACCTTGATTGTCCCTACTAACTGTGCTTTGGCTCATTTCATGGAGAGGCCTTGGAGCAGCTGAACCAAACTCCTTTCAGAAGAAGCTGAAGCCATACTCAAGAAGCACAGATTATGTACCCGACTGATGACACTGGGACCTAACTGGGTCTGCAGAGCAAAACTGCCTGCAATACAGATAGAGCAAACATTGTGGCCTCAGCACCAGCTGTCTGGCTCTACAGCTCTGCTCTTGCTGTTCTGCACTACTTGCTAATTTCAGCATCAGATACGATGCTGACATTATGCAAGAAAACATTATCTACAGCACAATGTAATGTTAAAATTACCTAAGCTAGCATAGAAAACCAGGTGCACTTTCCCAGAATAGTGCAAACAGACATATCAAATTGTATTTGGGAAAATAAATAGTTGCATCAATGAGATGCTGCATCCTAGCTAATTGGTACCACTTCTCAGTGCCACACAGATGCAGTTCCAAATTACCTCAGACTCAAGAGCTAGTTTGGTCTCAGCTAAGGTATCTTAGGATGGTGCAATGAAATTAACGCAATAAAAAAGAACTCCTGGGTTTGCAAATGGTACTGATGAAAGGACAAAAGAGAACTCCCAGTCTTTTCTTCTCTGAGAATACAGAACTTCACTAGGAACACTGCTTTTTTAAATAAATTACAACAGCCTTAGCTTTTTTTGATGTGGCTGCTTGTACTCCTTATTAGCTATTATCAGAGCTCTGCCATCTAATCCTTCCCCAAAGTCTAGATAGGCAGCAACCAGAGCTGAATTTAAAGTTGAGCAAGTGGCTATTAAGGCATCATCTCAGAACATCTGATAAAGTAGGAAAATTAACTGAAGCTTTCTGGAGCTTAACAAACTTGGTTTTCCCCATTCATAAATGTGGATTTTACAGCTTGAACTGCTGCTTGACAAGGCTGCTTCCACTGGCCTTGAATAGCTTCACTATCTGCACTTTTCCACTCCTTGCTGCCATCTCCAGCAGCTTTGCTAGCATTTTTTATTTTCCAACATTTGGAAAACTGCATATGACACTAAACCCGCCCCCCACTACCTTTTAGAGCACAGGAGGTCCTTCAACAGCTCCCTTTATTCTCCCTTTATGCGATGAGGTATCTTTTGTTGTTGATTTGTTTTACTCCAGTCTAAATCAAACTCTGTCACTCCAGAGCTGGAAAATACTGCTTTAACTCAGCATGGCATCCCTCTCTTTAGGCATATTCAGATGTCATTGACCTACACTGCTGTACACTATTACAAATGTAGACTTTTCTTCATTTGTAAGTGAAATTTGACTGAAACATAGTAAGACAGCATGCACAAACCAAAACAGGTACCAGACTAAGAACTGATCTTTTATATTGATCTCCCATTTTCAACCTCAGGTACCACCCAAGCACACTTGGTTTTAGGCCCATGTCACCTCTGGAGCTCTTGAAGAAAAGGCTACTTTCATACTAGAACTTAAACACCTACTTTGCACATGTTTTCGGCATAAACCCCAATTAACTATTTTTCTGTTAGCCAGATTCAGATGCTCAAATTTCAATTGTAGGCATTTGGGTTTTTTTCCCTCTCAACTAAATCCTCCTAACTCTACCAGTATTATTAAGTATGCAGTTTCATTTTCTGAGGGAAACATGATGAGAAGAGTGTAGTGCTACAAAGATGAGGACCTCCTTCTTCACCTCCTACATATCACAGAAAAAATCTCCTTCAAAATAATGAAAATATGATTAAGCTCTAAGGTCAACAGAATAAAACATTTAGTTCTAGATAATGAGAAAAAGGGATCCAGCAAATACAACACCTATGCTTCTTCTTTTGTGTCCACAGAAAAACTTAATAAAGACAGGAACACGCCAACATAAAATTCAGCACTTTAAATACTACTGTTGGAAAAATAGAAATCAAGTCCACAGGAAAAAAAGGATGCCTGAGCTGAAGCCAAGGAGGCAATGTGTCAGCTGCACTTCATGGTAGTTAACTAAGAAATTGAAACTAAGGGGAGAAAATAGAAGCTGCAAGAGTTTCAGCAGTTAAACAGTACTTCCACTGTTAATCACAAATTTAGTTTAATTGTGATTACAGCCTTACAATGCCCTGTGAAGTACCTATTTAAAAAGTGTATTCTTGAAGGTATTTATAAAGTATTGCATGACTTTGAGACTGGTTACAATCTCAGTACAGCTGAACTTAAGGAAGTATTAATGCTCTGTTAGATTCCTTTATAGAAGTGAAGATAAAAAGGTAATTAAGAAGAAAAACAACATACTTAGTTTGGATAAAATGGACAAGTTTTTTTGTCTTAACATGCTCCATAGGTGGTGTATTTGCTAGGATTTTTTAAAACTAGTATGTCTGTACTCATATCTTACAAACAGTAATTTTAAAAATATGGTAAGTGATAGAATGACATCACCATCATCTTATACACTTAAAATCTATTCTTCAAAAAAAACTTTGGCGAGCATATGTAGGTTGAGTTGACTCTGCCAAAGTTACTTGGGTTCGCAGTCATCATGACATTCATATTTTTTTCAGTAGTCTTAACAAAAATCCCTATTGTACCCCCATTGTTCTTCAAAGCTTATGTTTCAGTGTTAATGGACCTCCTAGAAGAGCAGAAGTACGCTTGTGATCTTTAGAAGAACTATTTGTTGTACCCTGTCATGACCCTTTCCACTTTGTTTCCAGCCCAGTCATCCTCCTGCAGAAACATAGCTCCTGCAATTTCTCCAGGCCGCTGCAAGCAATTATTGTGGGAGGTTTGGAAAAGGGGAGTATTGGGACAAGAAGTTATGAAGATCCTGGTGGTGTCGGATGGCCAGCAGGACAAGAGTTTTCCCTGTAAGAGATGAATGAGAAAATGTGGATTTTGAAACATTCCTACCTTTACTCTTCAGCTGATATTTGCCAAAATTACATTAGAAGAATTTTCTTACTGAATGGAATTTGTATAATGTGCTTCAGTTTTCAAACAGCTCAGCTAATTCACACCCATTTTGATTAAACATTTGTGCTCATAGTAGCAAAGGACAATTGGAATTGCCATCACAGGTCAAACCACTGATCTGCTAATCCAATGTGCTATTTCTGTCAGCAGTCAATACCAGCTGCTTCAGGGAAGGACAGGACATAATAAACACTTACGGAATAATCTGCCCAGAGGCAAATCAACTTCCTAATCTTATCTACCTCTCTGTTGGTATCACTAATTGTGAAATTTGAAATGTAGAGAAACACAGATAGCTGGAGGAGCAGGGAATTGCTAGGGTGGACTGATTTTATCTTCAGAAAAATTGGAGTGTTTAACATACATCATATTAGCATTTTATAACAGTTTTCATATTAATAAATGTAAACAAAATATACACCTGCTCTTACCTTCCTAATACCTGCCTGCATCTAAAGAATGGTTTCTAAAATCACAAGAACAGTTGTATATCCTGCTTTTATTACCTCTGTTTGGTTTTAGGATGTTCTGGGGGGCAAAAGGATAAATTTTGGGATTAGGCTTTGAAACAAAGAATTTTTCCTAACTCCACTCATATTGAATAAATATACAGAACAAGCTTATACCTGTATATGAAAAAGTACATAACAAAATTCACATGGACATATGTTTTGTTCTACACTAGTATTCTGCAGAGATGTGTTTAAATCCGTTGGTTTTTATGATTCTGTACCTGATGGGTTACAGAGAGGGAGCTCTGGAGCAAAAGAAGCTACTATATGAGTGATTTGAGCTCAAAAAACTCCAATGATTGTAATGGTCTCTGGTTAGAGATAGTTTGAATTCAATGAAGCTTCATTTTTAAGAAACCAATACAGTCTAAACTTTTGTTTCTGTAATAAATACAATAGAAACCAAGATGTCTGATGGCCTACAGAGACAACATATGGCTTATACTGCAAGTGCCTTTGTGCATCAACAGCTCTTTGTTTTTGTTGCCAAGCTGTGACTTTCAAAGCTGCCTAGTAGATTTAATTTTAATAGGAACTGGGCATCCAAATCTCTCAGGTGGCTTTGGAAAAAAAAATCAGCGAAAATAGTTTTCTTCCTGATGGCTGAATATACATCATAAATAGACGCCAAAACCTTTTCACCTTGCCCAAGTTAGGAAAGTTCTTCAAAGGCAAATAGACCTTGGCAACAAGTAAACAAATCTTTTCCTGGTTGTGTAACTGATGCTGCACAGCTATATGTCACCACAGGATTCACTTTATATCAGACCTCGTTGACAAAGCAAAATTTATTACTAACAGACAAAACATTTAATGGGTGATTATCACTCAATCTGTTCTGATTTCATTTGATTTGTGTCACACTGGAAAAAGAATAGAATTTGATTAACTATACAAAAATAGATAAAAAGTGGAGAAAAGATATTATTGATATATCCAACTTTCTCAGAAACTTTTATAGAGCAAAGAATGATTGTTTGAGATCAATGTTGTGCATTGCTACAAGAAAATTTCACTCAGAGTTATCTCCTGCATCATGGTTTAAATCTGGGCTGGCTATTAAACAGACAACAGATCCTCTTTGTTAACACCCTCTCTCCTCAAAAGGGGGTAAAGAGAAAAGGAAAAGAGACTTATGGGTTGGATAAAATTAAAAGAGCTTTAATCTAACTACAATAATAATAGTAATAGAAAGAATAACAATTAAATATATACAAATCTGATATTGAGCTCCCCTGTCCCCGATGACAAATATGTCACCTGGACTTGATGAGTATGAAAGCATCAGGTTTGCCACAGGACTCTGACGTTTGGAAGTAGTGTTACAGATGGTTCTAAGGTTCCAAAAATTATTATAAACCCACAAAGTTACTGGATGAGATGCCCAGTATGGAGCTTTTACTGGTGCAAAGATTTTCAATAATTTGCATCTAGAGGAAATGCAAGAAGCTGCAAGAAGATGTGTTTGAAGTCACATATAATTTGAGCATGACCCACTTCTGTAGTAGAATTAAACAGTCTCAAATAAGATGCATAAAATTAACTAGTCTTGGTGAAACTTAAGATCACAACTCCAATTGGAGAAACTCACGAAAAGATAAACTCTCCCACCTTGCAGGATAAAATCATACAGACAATACTGAAATGAAACTATAACAAATAGTGCAAGTCTGGGTACAGGAGGCGATGCAATAGCACCATCGTGAAAAATCAGGTCAAAAATACTAAACATAATTTGCAGTATCTATCTGGCTCTGTACAAGATGAGGGAATGAAAAAAAGCCCTACTGGGGTATGCCCTGTGGGGCTGTTGTGGTGTAGGCCCTGCTTCCCCCTACTAACAAGCAGCATTGCAATGTCAGATCATCCATCACCATATAAGAACAAAGAGCTGGGATATTTGGGCACTCTCCAACCCTGCCTGTTGGTACAGTGAGACAAGATATGAAGTAATACGGTACCTCTCTGTCCCGGGATGAGCACAGCGAGTTGGGACAATTAGGCACTCCCTAACTGCACCTGGAACTCCTGCTGCAATCACAGTGAGTTGAAGTGATTAGGTGCTCCCTGACCATCTCCGGAACTCCTGTT
>VZSC01004885.1:197906-209085 GCA_013398225.1 Steatornis caripensis
AAAAAAAAAAAAACACCACCACCACAACAAAACAAAACTCAAGGAAGAATACTAGAAATATGCTGAAAAAATGTGATGTGCAAGTAATTCAACATCAGAAAACTCAGAGAACTGAAAGCTTCTCAACTTACGTGCAAGTTTTAAACTTAAAATATTTGTGAACAACAGGAACAGTTAATGAGAGAAATTCCATGTCTTGGGCTATATGTTGGATCTGTTATAATACTTTTTATTTGTGTCTCTGAGTGCAGTCTACTGCCATGAACATACAAAAAATAAAATATTTAAAATTCATTAATTTCCTGGATAAGTATTTCTTTTCTTCTGGAGGAGAACGGCTATAATGTCAGACTTCTAATAATTCAGTTTACCTTGCCATACCTACAAGTTATTTGGATATCTCAATTTGGAATTGTATCACTTCTTTGATTTTTTCTTATCTAAAGAAAACAGGAACAGATACAGTTATTAGTGTCAAAAGGCCTTAATGTTTGAAGTTGAACAGCAGTAGAATCACAGTCAATGTTAAGCATTTAATTATAGAAAGCATCTCTATCTGGAGCACCTTTTTAGTATATCCTTAAATTGGAATTTTCTAAAAACTATAAAGGTATTTAAAAACATACAAACAAGAAACATGGATCACTAGAGAAAAAGAAAAAGCAGGTAAACATAGATTAAGTTAAATTAATTCTTTGTACGTACTCAGTCTTTGGAATGTACTGAGAATGTTGCAAACTTGAATGCATAGATTTATTGTTTCTAGTAACATTGCACTTTGTGCATGTAAGCAAGTGGTAATGAAATTCCATCGTTGAAAATTTAAGATGGTCATCCTAACTATCAGGTTGGACTCTTTCCTACTATGGAAAATTTCCTAGGACCTCCTCTTTTTCCTCCTCATCCCATGTTTCAAGCATTAGGTTATCCAGTACTTTCAAAAGCGTACTGAATTTGATGGATCAGCAATTTTTTCAATAATGACAAATTTTTGTTTTCCTATAAGCAACATATATCAAGGTTCTCAGAACTCATCCCATGTAGTGGTGTAGGCCCCGCTTCCCCCTACTAACAAGCCGCATTGCAATGTCAGATCATTCATCAACATATAAGAACAAAGAGCTGGGATAATTGGGCACTCTACGACCTTGCCTGTTGGTGCAGTGAGCCAAGATATGAAGTAATACGGTACCTCTCTGTCCCGGGATGAGCACAGCGAGTTGGGACAATTAGGCACTCCCTAACTGCACCTGGAACTCCTGCTGCAATCACAGTGAGTTGAAGTGATTAGGCGCTCCCTGACCATCTCCGGAACTCCTGTTACCCAGGAAACGTACCTAAATCTTCTCCTGCATGGGTCACAGCACACATCTGAGAGACGCCAAGACTAATTATCTGATAAGAATTATGGCCACAAAATGGTAACATCGACCAAAGTCAATAATCTTGCTATTCTATAAATGATGGTTCTAAAGCGAGACCCTTTGAGCTCTCCGGGACCACAGCAGGCTGTGACTGTGTATCTCCCTCTGAGCTGGGACACCTCTCAGAGCAGTTTTTGTGAGGTTCCGCGAGGTAATTGGATCCTTCACTGAC
The DNA here is from genome assembly GCA_013398225.1 of Steatornis caripensis. Lineage (NCBI taxonomy): Eukaryota > Metazoa > Chordata > Aves > Caprimulgiformes > Steatornithidae > Steatornis > Steatornis caripensis. Next base: position 199,503 of record VZSC01004885.1, read on the forward strand.
AGACACCCATGAAGGAAAGAGTAAGTAAGTCACTGCGTTTAGATTTTCATGAAGGATTTTCACAGGTTGAAATAGTGAGTAACTCACTATTACTTGACTCCATGTGATTTTTGAAGGATATTTGGTACTGAATTTAACATCTTAAACAAAGGTTAACCTCTATATCTGTGTGTGTGTGTATGTGTTTTAAGTTAGGAAGCTTCAAATTGTTAACTAAGTCGTCATAACTGTTGATTATTGATTATTGAATAAGTATTGCTAATCACATAATCTAGTTTATTATTTACTTTAATAGCGTTAAGATACCATTTATTGCTACTATTAATTGTTGTAAGACTCATACTTGCATGTTAAATCACTTTCACTGAAATCCCAACATTACACTCCTTTAGTTATAAACCATTGACCAAGTCTGGGACTAGGAGTGGATTCAGCCACACCTAGACACCTCTGAGAAGGAGTTTGGAAAACAAGGGGGTCCTCTCTGAACCTCATGACTCAGCGGGAGGGCACTCCTTACACCCTTTTTCCTAAACCCTCTTTACATCACTCCAACTCGACCCTGACTCGGTTTCCCTATCTGACCACTGTATAATCACCTCTCTCTGCCCCTCCCCCTGCCATTCACTATGACAGTTGCACCTAAGCACCACTCAGATGCAACTCCCGTTCACAATTCCTTCACACAGTAATAAAGTGAATCTTGCCATCGAATTCTGTAAAGTTGCGCTTTTTAGAAACTTATATTAAAAATCACCTTTCCCTCATATCTTTGGTGGCAATTCTTTGAGCGACCGTTAAACCTTATCACTCTCCCCCGTGACATCCCAGTAGCATGACTGAAACAGGCACATTTGTAGCAAAAGATATACAGTGCAGTAGAGAGCCGTTAACTGGATAGACTAAACACTAGCTTTGTTTATTGACCAGAATGGGAAATTACAAAATATTAGTAAGGGTGTTCTTCAGCTGCACAGTGATCTCTTGTACAGAATTTCAGATATCTGGAGATAGGAAGATTAGCAAAGTCTCATTCTAGTTTGTTGCTTTACCAGTTCATTTTCTCAAGAAATCATACAAAAAGAGCACTTCAGAACCACAACGGTCAAACGCAATTTGGTCATAGTACAACACTACAGGGTAATGCTACCATTATTTTTCTCATTTGTCAGTAGTACGAAAATACAGTTCTGACATTTCTAAATTCATTTTATGCTATAGGACACCCCTATTTATAATCATTACAATTTAGGGATGAGGAAAGCTGCACACTTTTTAATAAGAAATTCAGATGTAGATGAATTTATTTTAAATGTTTTTATGAATGTAAGCTTGCAAAGTTATTACAGGTTGCTCCAGTTTGAAACATGTTTTATAGGCTAATTCTTGGATGGATTTCTATGTAATCTGTAACGAGATTCAGTTCTTAACCCACAAGCATGCTTAGCTTATTTTGAACATATTACAAATGCTTTAGGTACATTAGTTATTCTTGCAGCAATGAGAACAGTTTTACACTTCAACCTAGTAAAATGTGTTAGTGTCTGTTAACTTGCATGGGTCATAAATCAGCACAAAGTGTGGTCACAATTCACAAAATAGTTTGGTTTATATTAAAGCATCCAAAATTTTGGGTTTTCTTTCTTACAAAAAGGAAAAGTTTTGAATACAATATTTCAATATATAATGTCAGTCAAGACCAAATAGTCCATAAATTAAATATTTGCTCTCATAGTACTGTATTAAATGTAATTTAATGAAATTCTGAATTTAGGGCTCATTGGGATAACCAAATTACAGTCATATCTATGTGAGCGAGAACTCTGATAAAGTAGCAACAAAGATTGTTTCCAAATCAGAAAAAACCAAAAGGTTCCTGCTACTAAGCATTTTAATTTTGTGGCTGGTTAGTGAAAGTATAATTGACCATGAATGAAATCCCATGATCTCTAGCACACTTTCCCTGAAGTTGGACATTACTCATTGCAGTACAAACTTTCTTATTACCTTTGAATAATGAAAGTAGTAATTTCTAATATGGTCCTTAGAATGTAAAGCTCCCTTGTCAGTATAGCCATGGATAAATGCATCAGGACCAATGACATCTGTTTTTTGGTAATGTGGTTCCATAGAATGGAACAAAAGTAGCTACCAGTCATCAATAAAACTCAATTGAACCAGACACTACAATGAAAACATCCTATTTAGTTAAAACTTATGGATTAGACTGTGTATCGAGTCACCTCCCTCCTCTCTAACAGATTCTGGTTACAGATTAACAATGGGTACTAAAGTGAATACCTATTTTAGTTAATACAGTAAAACTTACTTCTAAAATGTAAAAAAGAACCAGAATAAAGGATTGTGCTGTATCCTATACTTTGAATATATTGTGATTCTTGCCAGGATCTCAGTTCAGAACATTCGTGATCACAACACTGTTAACAGAAGCAGTGTCACACAAACGTGAGTCAAGTGTTTCAGTCATAGGTCAGTCAAACTCAGGAAGATGACTTTATACCTGTTGTATGTAGTTTTTCATTGCAATGCCTTTGTGGTCCTTTGTCCTTCAAGGTCGTTACCTCAAAAGATAGCAAAATTATTCTGTTTTTACAATAGATTTCTACCTTACTAACAACATATGTATAATAAAACCATGTGTTTCACTGGTATTAGGGTTTCATTTTGCCTTTTGGTTTGCTCAATACCACTTCCTTTGGGGGAAAAAAAGAATTTTTTTATTGTGAATATGATATATATAGTTAAGATCTGTATCTGAGATGCAGATTCTATTTCAAAAGCCAATTCACCTTTGGGATAGATTTGTTTCTTTGGTATTAGTTTAATGCACGTTTCAGGCCGATACTGAAGACCTCATAAACTCAAGTGAAACTGATGGTTAAAGGCATTGCCTTGAACAGAGTCTGAAAAACTTGTTTCTTCAGCACTTCAGAGCTGTTATTCAAATAGATACACCACAGACTCCATGCACATTCTTACACATCCCACTTAGGCTCCCAACAATGAAATAAGACCTGGTTTTGCCCTGACTCATATTACATAATCAGAGAGGCCACCTGGTGGGGAAGAACCAGGGCATAGACCAGAGAAAAGAATTGCCCTCTAGAAGGCTTTTTTGACTGAGCCCCTCTGAATTGCACACTTTCAGTCAATTGCATCTGACATCTGTAGTCTCAGAATATGGAATATGCTGCCAGCATGCAGGCTGTTGAGGGAAAACAAGGTGAAGGACATCACTGACTGAAAATCAGAGTGGAAGACTTGATACCTCTCTGGATTATGGCAGGTCTCTGAGATATTTATGAGCATAAATGTGATCTATTCATAAGGGGTGTTTAGGGTGCCCCTTGGCAAACCTTTATTTGATACTTCAACCTTTTTTTCTTTAAAAAAGATTATTATCAAAAACAAAAAGTAGCTTAATTTTTCATCTTTATTAAGTTTTTTTTTTTAAGAATGAAGAGTGAGCAGCTGTCAAAAGATAATGTATTCTGTTCTACGTAAGCAATTTCTGCCCTCAGCAGTTTCCTGCATTGATGGTAGGTCAAATTTCCTGCCAAATATTTTCTGTCTGATTAAACCAGCGAGCTCCCAGTCTCTCTGAGTATCATTAGGTAAAGTGAGTAGAGTATGAATCAAAGACAATGTATATGTCAGGCACAGGGAATTCCGTAGTCCAATTCACAGAACAGAATAATGGTTTTCTGTGCATCTGCAATGAAGCCGAAGTATGGCCATCTTTTATCTACCTACTAGATGGGTATGAATGAGGCAGAAATTCAAATCTTTTATTCAAGTCGTCCTCCCAGAGGAGTGAGTATAAATTTTTTATTTCAGGATACTTCACTGGGTCTGGCCTATTTTTTTTTTCAGCCAAGAATATTATGAAATTCTGTACACCTTAATGGTCATAGAGATCCAAATAAAAGAACACATTTGGTATTATTCATGGCACTCTGAACAGATTGCAGCTATCCTATGAGTTCCTCTTTCATTTCTTGGAAGGAAAGAAGTTCTTTGAACTACTGCTTTATTAGATTAAACTTTAGTTATTTGGCTTTGTAAATTCAGAACAAGTTGGGAAACTCACAGCCTTTAGACTGCAAGCAGACCTCTCTTATGTTGTCTTATTTCTTTTCCACATAAATAACTTGCTCTTGATCAATCCAGTCAATAAAAAACTAATTATAATGAGTTGTCTTGGTAATTTAGGGGGTTTTAAGTCTTTTTTTTGAGAAGTTGAAGTGTCTGTCAGACACAGAATGAGGTGAAACAGGGAAAGAAGTGTTTACATATAAAGGAAATGTTGGAGGAAAACAAAGCAAGCTTCAAAAAACCCGAAGTTTTTCATATGTGTTGCATAGTGTAGTTTTTCCTGCTTATTTTGTAATTAATTTTCTTAGCATATTTACTATGATGATGTGTTCACATTGCAGAAGTGAAGATCTAGCTCAGTCTTGAAACATTAATGAAGTTATGCTTTTAGCTCTGAAATATTTCATTTATACTGATTCACCTGTATTAAACTCTGACTTTTTGTTTATTAGGTCTGTTGCGGAATGTGCTAACTCCTCAGTTTGCACTGCATTCTCAGTAATAAAAGTTTGGAGCAGAGAAGTAACAGTTCTGTTTTCCTTAAAACTCTACATTTATTCATTGAAAAAGCACTGTAAATTCAAAATGTCTGTTGTCATTGTTGATCATTTTCTTGATAATACTGTAACAAACATTTTGTTAGAGTATTTCTGATGGTTGCACTACATCAGGACCTAACGAAGGCATACATCTCAGTGTAATAATGCACAGCAAGTCTTGCTGCAGCTGGGTTGTGATTTGTCAAGCTACGGTGCAACGGACAGAGTGACTGTGACCTGTACGTGTTGTTTCTCAGCTACTCTACAGAAAGCTCAGGTAAAAAAAAGCAGGTGATGCTTGGAGATAACCACTGCAGTCTTGCTGTCCATAGGTCTGTAGTCTGACAAGAACTACACGCACTTCTGAAGTCATGTAATTTGTTTTACTCATCTTTGTCTGTGCATTGGAGTCCAAGGCTGGCTCTCTGGGAGAATTCTAGTTCAAGTATTATATGTAATGTACTTTGCCAGTGTGGAGCCCCCTCAGACAAACATGTTGTACAGAAAATAACCACTTCAAAGGATGGTGATTCTGTGGTGATTCTATTCTTAGATGGCTAAGAATAGTCCTTAGTATCCATAAATAGATAAAAAAGAAATTTGTTAAATGAATATTTCTAAGACTTTAAAGAGGAAAAGCAATAGAATACTGACCTAATAAATGAATATACTCTCCATGCATTACACATGAATAGATTTCATGAAAACACTAGGGCCCTCACAAATTAATGCCTGTTTAAAGAGTAGATCTGTTTAAAAAAAATACATTTCACTGCTACATAAGTATTAGCTTGACAGGTTTTTATATTTTATTTTTAAGTTAGAAGCCTTACTGTAAATGAAACTGATACTGAATTTGGGCAGAATAGAAAGAAAATTTGGAAGACTTTGGGGCAAAAAAGAGACAAACCTGCAGAAGAGCCTAAGTGCTTATGAATTTCGTCATCTTTAGCCAAGCTATACGTGTTGACACATCTGAAAACAAAGTCTAGTCACTTAAGTTTTACCTTAAGTTGCACAATTCTAATTTTGGGATAATTAGTGTCTACACAGTACTCCTAATATTTTATTAATGTACTTACACAGAGATTCACATTAAGCTCAGAGTCCCCTCAGGCCAACTAATGGATAAATAAATACATGTTGTGAAACACTCCTTGCCCCAAAAGTTTGCAGTTCAAGTGGAACAGGCAGGAAAACAAATGCTCTGAGTTGAGGTTCATGAGTCTGCACAGCACAGCAGAGGTTTCTGATTTCCTAAGTTCCAGTCCAGTAGTCTATATATTGGTATATGTGGTGCTTTCAAAGGCAATAAAAGCTTGCTACTTCCACAGTGCTGAACTCCAGTCAAGGAAAGCATTTAGATCTAAGCTCAGAAGTAAGAAGGTAAATAATCTCATTTAACTATCTGTGTGCTTGAATGTGTGGACATGTGTATGTGAACAGCCTTTTTGGATCAGGACCAAAAGGCTTTGCACTTGCCACAATATAAAGCGATGCAATACTGCAGCCTGCGCCCCATGGAGCAGCCTCTGAATTCTGATTGGCTTACTCCTCTTATTCTTAGATATTTCTGTCTGACTAGATACAATCTGTTTCTATTCTTTTTTTAATTAAGATAAAGTTCTTTTTGAGTGGATTTTAATACTGATGTTCTCTGCTACCTATTCTTTCTTCTTCCTTCCATTGATACTTTCATGGTAGATGCAGAGTGAAAACAATCAGCATTCTCTCTGTGTAAGTGTAAACAACTCCTATGTTACCCTGCTAATATTGATTTCATTGTTATGTTGCTGAAGACATACATAACTGGCTCATTAAACCAATGCTGCCAGAAAATACTTGCTCTCTCTCTCTTGCAAAAAAAACTTTGGTGATTTTCCTACATGGCTCATCTGTTTTTCTCTCTCTAGATTCTTCTTTTTTTGGAAAAAAAAAAAAAGATAATTACTTTCCCCTGTTTCTTCTTTCCCACCTTTCTATCTTTCATTCATCAGACTCCCTAATGCTGATCTTGTCTATCTCCAATAATTTGTTAGCATACTTGTCATTTAAAGCCTATTTCAAATTATTCAGTTTACCTGATAAACACAAACTTTTTTGTTATTCCTGGACTGTGAAGAAAGAACAACTGAGAAGTGAATGGTAAAAATCAAACTAGAGGAAATAAGGTCAAGTTACTTATGTGATGTTCAAAAACAAACTGAATTTTTGCATACTTGTTTGTTATTCAGAATTAGTTAGGTCTATTTATAGAAAAATGTTATTTGCTATACATAGGACCCATATAGTCAGAAGATTCAACAACTGTCACTTTTGATCCCTCTAAGGAAGAAGGTGAAAAAGATACATAAATATTTTAATTTTTTTTTTATTGTTTATGCCATGTCCTAAGTCTTCTGAGTTTGGAAGAGATTTACATTTTATGTGTAAAGGTCATAAGTATTCTCNAGAGGAAATAAGGTCAAGTTACTTATGTGATGTTCAAAAACAAACTGAATTTTTGCATACTTGTTTGTTATTCAGAATTAGTTAGGTCTATTTATAGAAAAATGTTATTTGCTATACATAGGACCCATATAGTCAGAAGATTCAACAACTGTCACTTTTGATCCCTCTAAGGAAGAAGGTGAAAAAGATACATTTGGATCAAATTGTATCAAATGTACTTAATATGCAGAACACTGATCAAAAAAACCTGAAACACAGGCACAAAGATGTAACAACTGAAATCACGGTGCAACTTATGTCTTAAATTGATAGAGTTTAAATGAGGAGCTGCAATAGCTACATCTGCTCGTAGTGAAGAGTGAGAATGGCCCAGAAAATCCTACCTGAAAATTGCTGGAGGGACATAACTTTCACAGAGCTGGGAAATCTCTACCGGTGCAAACAGGGGAGCAAAAACCCCAAACAAGACCTCAACTGTAAGAGTATTTAATAAGAAATATTGAAGTTTCAGAGATAATAAACCCTTGCAGACATGAAGATAGAAAACTTTCCCAAGTCTATCCTCAGTAAAAGGCCACCTTATTCACTGCTAACAAGTTAGAACAGTTCAATAGTAAAGTGAAGGGAAATGAGAAGGGTGTTCATTCAGTGTAAATACATCTGAAGATTTAATGCAGTGCCAAGTCATCTTGGTATGAATCTGCAGAGATCAGTGACCTAGTGAGAGAACCACGCCTGCAAGTTTGTGAGCAAGTAGTCATGTGTAGATGGTAGAAGCTCCACAATAAGCAGCACTTCAGTGCAAAGCTGGCAACAAATTTCTTTGCATTTTGGACTGTGGCAGCCCTGGAAAACAAATGGGTCTGAGTGGTGGGGCTTTGGTAGCAGGGGAAGGGACTACAGGGGCGGGTGGCCCCTGTCAGAAGCTGCTCAAAGCTCCCCCCGCTCTAAGGCAGCCCCGCCTGAGGCTGAGGCTGAGGCTGAGGCTGATGCCGGGCCATTCAGAGACAACAGATGGGCCTCTGCCATAACGTATTTAAGGAGAGCACAAAGGAGTGGTGGTAGAGATCTGCAGCGGAGGGAGGAGGTGAGAGGAAACACCTGTGCAGGTACCAGGAGTCAGTGAGGGAGGAGGCGGCCGGAGCAGAGATTCCCCTGCAGCCCGTGGGGAGAGGGCAGGCTGTGCCACTGCAGCTCAAGGAGGACTGCGGTGGAGCAGCCTGTGAAGGACCAGGGTGGAGCACAGAGGGACCTGCAGGCCAGGGGAGGAAGTGCCTGCTCCTGAAGCAGACAGCCACTGTGTAGGCAGCCTGTGCTGGATCAGTGCTGTCCTTAGGGGCTGCACCAGGTGGGAAGGACTCGCGTCGGTGGGATTTGTGAGGGACTGTCTGTTGTGGGAGAGACCCTGAACTGGAGCAGGGGAAGGGTGTAAGGAGCCCTCGTCTGCTGAGGAGGAAGGAGACAGAAGCAGAGACAATCTCTGGTGAACTGACTGCACCCCCCCATTCCCTGTCCCCCTGCGCCATTGAGGGGGGAGGAGGGAGAGACATTGGGAGTGAGGGGACTCGAGCCTGGGAAGGAGGGAGGGGTGGGTGGAAGGGTATTTATTTGTGTTTTAAGATCTGGATATTCGTGTCTCCTTATCCTACTCTGCTTTGATTGATAACTGATGAAATTATTTTTTCCCCAAGTGGAGTCTGGTTTTGCCCGTGCCCATAACTGGTGAGTGAACCCTCCCTGTCCTTGTCTCCACCCACCAGGTTTCCTTACATTTTCTCCTCATCCCAGTGTGGGGGGAGGAGTGAGTGAGTGGCTGCATGGTTCTTTGTTGCTGGTTGAGCTTAAACCACAACAGCACAGAGCAGAAGAAGTAATTCTAAATTGTGTTGGCTATTTAACTGCTGAGAGGAAGACCGAAGAAAGGCAAAGACAACTTTGACATTGTCTGTTGAACATGAGTAAGAATATCTTCTAGTTAACCATTCTTAGTTTCAGTCCGTTGATATTTGGTTTGTGCAAATGGGTAAATATGTCCTGTCAAAGGAAACTGGGAAACATACTTTGCTTTTCTTGGGTTTCACGTAGGGTCTTCAGCATATCTGTACAAGTATAACAAAGATTTGTCTATTGTTGGCCCCATAAGATCCCTCTGTGAATTAATCTCTACTATTGCCAATGTTTTAGTAGGGACTGTAGTAGATACCAATTTGTGAGCCACAGAACTTCCTGGTATGGGAGCAAGAACAATCACAACCTTTTGGATTGTTTTTCCTTGCCTTTTAGAACAGTTTCTGTCTCTACAGACTGTTCCCAAAGTTATTTTCATCCCTGCTATTTAAGGCTTCATAATCTTTACATATCACCAAGGGAATATTACATATCACCAAGGGAAAATCCTGCTTGACCAATCTGATAGCCTTCTATGGTGGCATGACTGGCTGGGTGGACGAGGGGAGAGCAGTGGATGTTGTCTACCT
>VZSC01004886.1:25966-46314 GCA_013398225.1 Steatornis caripensis
CTCCGTCCCGTCGGATGCCCCGCAGCGTGCCCAGGGAGCCCGGCGGGGCTGGGAGAAAGCATGTGCTTTCGTTGGGCGCGGTGGTGCTTTCGCCGGTGTTCGCTCGAAGGCACGGTTGCGATTAAATGTCGGAGCTTGCGGAAGCGTGGGAGGAATAAGGGACGGGAAACTTCTCACTTTCTGTGCGGGACTTGGGAACCTGTAGTGCGGCCGTGTCCCCGGTCTTTCTGCTGACGGTGGCACAAGAGAGAGCTCCTTGTAAATCAATTGTTGTCAGTTAAAGCATCGAGAGAGTAACTCCTCTGAGTGTGCGGGTGACCTTCCCGGCCGCCCGGGATAATGGTATTTATAATTAAGCTTGAGTGGTTATGTGATAAGGGTCTGTTGAAAAGCTCTGCCCTGCCAGGCTTTAATAAAAGGTGAGTGATGTATGCCTTCATGCGCCCTCGGCACATAATTTCATTCTGACAATCTGTTTCTGCAACCGATACGTTTGCTCTTTTCTCAGGCAACGCTTTCCGAATCTTTTTCCTTTCAGTGTTGACACGCAGGGTTGCGTTTTTCCCTTGAAGCTCGGTAAAGGTTACTTCTAACACAGTGTTTCAGGAGAGCGCTGCACTGTGAAATACGTCCCAAAGTAACGAGTGTGAGACAGGGACGGTGGTTGTGTCATCCTTGCTGAAAATAGAGGTGGTTCCAGAGAGTGCTGCGAGGATCAGCTCGCCTGTGTGGATCCAGGCAGGCGGTGAAGTCAGACTGCGGAAGGCCAAGAGACTGGCAGTTTGGAGAGTGATTTGTAAACGTGGCACTGAGTAATTTCTGTAAAGGCACGCGTGTTGCAGGAATAGAGCCTATGCTGGATCTCGATCTGAAACAGAATGTGGAGGGAGAGGTTAGCATTTTAGGGTTTGGGGGATTTTGCTTTGTTTGGCATTATTGCTGTTGACTGTGCTTTTGAATGGATGTGTTTTGAAGCGCTCTGCTTTACAGGGAGAGCGTTTGATGCCTTTATCCGTAGCGCATCTGTTAAATACGCCAGTAGTGCTTAATTCAGAAAATCACTGTCTTAGCAAGCAGTCAGCAGTACAGTGTGACTGTTCAGGGACTCGATTTCCAGGAAAAGACAGGGTGAGGGGAGAGGGTGAAGCTATTGTGCCTTAGAATGCAGCACTGCATCGTTAAACACGTCCCTGGAGCTGTGCTGGCTAAAGACCATTGATCTGTGCAGAGGCTTCATGCAGCCCGCAGACCGGAACGCATCCACGTGCTTCACTGCTACATGTTTGAGATCAGGTACCTAATACCAGCTTGTGAATTATGTAAGAGAAAGGAGTCGATGTTTCGTTTCTGCTGCGGACAGTACGGCTCAGCTGCATCCTGCTGGCACAGCAGTCGGCAGGGACAATTCTTTGTTATGCGCTGAGTTAACTGCGTTGTCCACGACCCTGCGCGGATGTGTACCTGCTTGCGGATGTGTACCTGCTTGCCGTTAATACAGCAAGGCTGAAAATGCCAGCAGCTGAGCTGCCAACTGCTTTCGGGCTCGTTACCGAGAGCTTTTTGGTTTGTGCACTGTTTTATCAGGATTTGTGTTCTAGTTACTGCTTTCATATCTGGAATAAAACTGCAGCTTTCTGTCACTGCCTTAGGGGAAGCTTTCCAATCTCCATAGTAACTCTTCCCAGGATCGCTGTTATATAATATTTATAGGAGATACAGGCAGGCTTACAAAAGGGCTTTGAAGTACCCCGTGTAGCCACGGCACCGGATACGTGGGGTAGGTCCCAGCACGGCGAGGTTACGGTGGTCTCAGCTGAAGGTGGGCTGTGAAGGAATGTCATTGCTCAGGAAGGGCAGAGCTGTGAGTCCTGTGCATCGCCAGTGCTCCTTTCTTAGCAACTCCATGGCATTCGGCAGAGGAGCGCCAAACGTGTTTGCAGCCACCGTTAACTCACACAGATCTTTAAAACCCCCGTTCCCCTGGAGCTGCCTGAACCTAAACCAAAGGGTGCTGTGATGAGTGCTTTTACAGAAATGTTTCCTTGCTTTCACAGACCGTTACCAATGGTGAACTGCAGCCTCTTTCCTTCAGAGAAATACATTTAGTGTGCTGGGAATGCCTTGAGTTGCTTGCTGATAAGTAGGCAGCGTATGGCCAGGGCGTAGGCCTTATCACCTGGCTCTTGGTGCCTCCCTGCGGGTCTCAGAACCGGCCGCGCTGTGCCAGCGCTCACAGCTGTCGAGTGTGTTTTGTAACCAGACAGCTCCCCCGTTCGAGGCGATGCTGAAGATTGTGTGGCGGTTTAGCGACACTGAGGATTACACGCACTGGATAGTACGCACCTCCGAGTCGAACCGAAGTGATCTGTTTTGATGGCCTCTCTCCCACTCAGTTAAGCTTTCAAAAGGAAGAGTGTTGCGGGGTGCACAGGTTTAGGTTTCTAATGAAACGATGAGAGCAAAGGCCGCTATCAGCCCTCGGCAGCAGTCACGTCCTCTGCGTGGGACATCCCGTTTCAGAACAAAAGCATTTTCTTGCTGCGTTCCCAGCACACGCACTCCTTATTTGCTCTCTTTATTGTCTGCACAGAGCTCTTGTGTTTTGCGTACCGTGGCCCAAAGAGCAACAGAGTTCCCTGAGCACTATGCAAGGTACAGAGATGGAAATCATGAGGCTCTGTACCATGTGTGTAATGGCTTGGATGTTCGTGGGAAAGCACGGTTCCGAGTACGGGGAACCAGTCTTTGTAAAAACTTGCTCTTTTTTCCCTGCTTGGGGTAGCCTGATGCCGGATCAGCTCTTCTGCATCACCGTGCAGATGGCTGTGCTGGGCCAGGGAGGGTGGCACAGGCCAGAGCGAGCAGGCTCGCTGGAGAGAGCGCGAGGTGGATCTTGTTCATTTGGCAGCAGTGCTCATTAAACAAATTACGAGACAAATTACAGAAGGAAGTACCAGCACCAGGTTACTCGAATGTGAAGGTTTATGTAAGGCAATGATGGGAAACAAGGGTGAAATGAACGGTTCTGGCTGGGTTACACTGGCAAGAGGATTCCCTGGAGTTACCTGTGGATGATCAGTGGCAGGAGCAAAAGACACAGAAGCGCTAAAGGTTCAGATCCATCCGTCCTGTGGCCCAGGACGTGGTGCACCACCTGCGCCGGGCTTCGTTCTTAACGCTGCATCCCGTGTGAACATCGCCCGACAGCGCAGTGCTGAGTGCGCCTGGCGCACGGGCTGCACTCAGCGGTCACCACTGCTGAAACGCCACAGTCAGTAGCTCCAGGAATTGCCCCCCTGTCCTTCTCTGTATTACTTTATTATGTGCTTTAAAAGGCAAAACTTAATTAATACCATATATCCTTTTGGTAAGCATTATAGCCCTTACTTTTGTGTTGGTTCAGAGCAGTAGTTCCCGGACTCTGATGTAGTTTTGTTAAGTATTTTCATTCAGCGCTACTCCGAAAAGAAAGGCTTCGCCTCTTCCTGCTGCTTGCCACCTTCTCATGTTTTCTCCTACTGCTGACGCAGGTGTTGGTGCAACTTGTGGCAAACCTGCGTTGACTGCTGTCTGGCCTGTTCCCCCTGGGAAGGGTGCTTGGGGGTGTCTGCAGATCAGGGGTGCTTCTTCTAGCAGGAGAACCAGCCTAAGGCGTTTGAATCGCAGCCTTGTTGTCGCCGTCCCAGGGACCTTAATCAGGGTACGGTTGTGACCCTTCGTATGGGGATTGTTAGCAGAGGAGTTTGGGGATCTTTGCGGCAGGCTCCAAGATCCTTAGCTGCTGCAGTGTCCTGGAGGAATATGGGTGGAGCTGGGGGTTCCTGATTGCCAGTTCTGAGTTGCTCTGAGACCTGCTCTCTGGGCCTGTGTCTTCACTGCTCTGCTTCCGTTTCCCAATCCGGGGAATGGAAATCCCTCTGTTTTTCCTGATGCAGTGACAATATGAATAAAGCGATTGTTTAGCTTTTTTCCTCACATGTTGATCTATTCCCATTCCCTACCCTTCTTCCCACAGATAATTCTCCTGTCTTTGCTACAAACCTGTGGCTGTTTGCAGTAAGTACCGATTTAACTTAAAATCAAAATAAGGCAGCAATTGCTACTGTCCCACAGGTAACAGTACTAACCTCACCCCTGATTGCTGGTCCTCTTTCTGCATCGGAACACAGCCCAGGCCTGTGCTGGACCCACCTGGCTGTGCCCAGAAGCTCACTCGTCTCTTCCTGTCTTGCCGATGCCTGTCATTGCGTAGACCTGCCCCAGCCAAAGCCCCAAATACAGATTTTGTTTTGCTAAAAATAATTTACATCACCTGCCTTCTTCCTGTTCTGTTTTTAAAGACTTTTTCTTTCTTCAGGAAAAAAGCCAGTGAAATTTGCACTGTGCAGAAGGAAAGAGGTGCTAACATGGAGAGTGCTGGAGCTCGAGGGGCCATTGGACCTGTTCAAACTGCGTGTGTGGTGCCACAAGCACCCTCCGTTGATCTGAATGTGAGCTGCTCAGGGTGGGGGTGACCTCCTCGCCACTGCAGCCATGCCTCCCGTGTGCTGCCCCTACTGCTCATGCAGCCGGGCACTCGAGCTACAGAAGAAAACTGGAAATGAATTGTTTCGGGCTTAGTTTTCAGCCAGTTCAGTTCCCTGGTCCAGCTCTGTGTGTAGCTGCATAAATAACGCTGTTGGCAGTAGAAGAGTCCTGCGGAAGGTAGGATTGCCTGGGGAGAGCTCCCAGTCAAGTCATCTGGGAGTGATCCTGGAAGTGCACCTTGAGAGCACCCTACCTAGCTGAGGAAGGGTCTGTTTGTCCCTTAAAACTCGCTGTGTCGCTACCTCATGCTGTGCTTCGTGGGCAATGTGGATTTTCAAATGGCTCGCTAAGGTAGGCAGTGAGAGCGTTTAGAAGGGCTTGGATTTTAAAGGGGACAAATGGAATCTGCGTGTGCTATGGACTTGCTGCGTTACTTCAGAAAAATCAAAGGAATCCTCCATGGATTGTTTCGCCATATGTAAGCAGGAAACAGAATCACACACAGAGGGACAGGAAACGTGGGAAATGGTTTGTTGGCCGCAGAGATGCTCTGGGACCTGTCAGTGAAGTCAGCTTATAAATACTGTGTTCATTTTTGCCTTTATTATCCTTCTGCTCATTCAATAAGTACCTCTGTAAAAGAATAAACAGCGGTACCCCTCAGCGTACAGCAACAAAAGCACGGTGGAACTGCAGCACAAAATTTCACTGGACAGAACTCCTCCACAGACTTTGTATATGCTTTACCTTAAAGTTTACCTCTTAAACTTTTCTCTGGAACACCTGCAATAACTCCTGAGTTGCAACAGAAGGCAGCCTTCGGTCTCAGATCTCCTTGCCCGAGTGATGATGCACAACCTAACGCTGATCACCTGCATCTGCTGTTAGATGTCTCCAAGTGGCCCGTTCTCTGGGGATAATAGCTCCTGTTCAGAACGCAACCATGAAAATTCTGTTCCCGTCAGCTTACGTTTCCCAATAGCCTTGTGGTTGCCGCTTGAAACAAGGGTGGTATTTAAAAAAAGAAAAAAATCCCATGGTGTAACAGAATGTTTAGAAAACAACACTGTTTTCCGAAAGACCAAAGTAATGTTAGGGTTGGCTCTGGACCATTCACGATACTATGTGCTACAGAAGTTACTTTGCCGGTTGGGTACAGTTTAAGGTATTTTGGACACTTCCTTTCCCTGGGAGAGTTTGAGTTTCTCCGTTGACAGACTTCCCTGGCTGCGTGTAGGGGCGCGTGCGCACAAGCAGAGGCACGTGATGGTAGATAAGCTGAGTGGCCTCGGCAGCCAGGCGCGAGGCCGGTCGGTGGAAGCGGGGCGGTGTGCCGTCACCGCAGACTGCAGTTTCTGAGAATGCCTTCGCCGAGTGCTGGCGGTGCAGTCACTCCTAAAACCAGCTGAGGGCTGGCTCTTGGGGCACAGACTGTCCTGTCCCTGTGACACGCAGGGGACCCACTGAGGTTCTGTTTCTCTTGGGTTTATTTCACTGTTATTTAAGTGAGTTTATGTCCTCGAAGGGACATGCTTGTTTTGGGTCGGTTTGGCTTGTTTCTAATGCATGTAAGGTAGACTGATTTTAATTTGAAGCAAACTGTGGCCATCAACAGAGGCAGTTTGGTGAATTTGTTGGGGGCAGTTTAAGATAGATGCCCGTGAACGTTAACTACCTTGCTCCTTGTCCCTGCTGAGGATTGCCTCCTCACCTGAGACCACCTGGGCTGTGAGCTGGAGCAGCTGAGGAGCAATACGCAGGCTCATTCTGTGTCCTCTGGAAAAGGGGCTGCTGCCCCAGTGCGAGAAAGCTGGGGGTGGCTGAGAGCGATGACGGCTTAAAGTCTGCAGTGATGTTCACCAGAAGCTGCCTCTCAGCTCTCCAGTACCATCCCAGAGGAACGGCTGCACCGGTGCCGGGGTTCAGAGTCGCACCCCTGTGGGATCCTGCACCCCTGAGCGCAGGACCCTGCCTCATCGGCGCAGCTGGGAACTGGTCCTTGAGCTTTCAGTGCCGTGGGGCAGCTGAGTCTAGGCCATGAGTATTTTCTCAAGGAATGAGAGTGTTGAAGGAGAAACGGGAACGATAAGAGGAGGTAATTGAAGGGGAAGCATGGCATAAAAGGCTCGCAAAGGGGTAGGGTATGGCAGGGTGGGAATAGGGGCTAGGTAGATGCAGGGAAGGCAGGAGGGTGGAAACAGCAGAGGCTTGGCTGGCTGAAGTTGTGCGGATTCTGAGGATTCAATCTTGATGTTGGTTCTTTCTGCTGAGCCAGTGTGAGTAGCTGAATAAACCCTAATTTTAATGGCTGAGGCTCATGTTTTTTAACAAACCCCATCACGCCTGTGTGATATGGATGAACTAATTACATCTGAATAATGCTTGCAAAAAGTTAACATGCTTTTCACAGCATTCTTTGAATTGTTTTTAATCAGCTTTATTTGTCTGCTTGCTCTTTTTCCCCAGTGAAAATTGTCATCCGAGGGGACAGGAACACTGGGAAAACCACGCTCTGGCACCGACTGCAGGGAAAGAAATTCATTGAGGAATATATTCCAACTCAGGAGATCCAAGTCACCAGCATCCACTGGAATTACAAAAGTAAGATGGAAGAGGGTGGAGGGAGTGACAGTCATGGGACAGTGCCTTGGGGGTAGAAATTCCACTGTGGCCTCGTTTGCTCCTTTCTTCTGTGCTCCCTGGGAGATAAGATGGTCTCTCAGCACTCTTGTTATTTTCATTTATTATTCACAGTTTCTCAGTCATGTCTTTAATAACTGCTTAGAAACTATGTGTTATAAGTGCTAAAGGGTAGTTCTTCGGAAGCTGCAATTCAAGGGAAGTGTTTAATAGGTGATCCAAAAGATTTGGAATATTTGTGATACGCTTGACTTGTTAATGAAAACAGGTTTATTATGGAAATCTGTCTCTGAGGCTAACCCTGCTTTTGGTGTTGCTGTGTTGTGTAGAGGTGAATAGCACGGTGCAAACTTGCAAACTAGATTTTTACTGATTAAAATGTGAAGAGCATCCTGTAACTGGTGAAGGTGATGTTTTAAAAATGATTGTAGCACTAATAACTCTAGGCTGACGTACTGAAGCACAGCAGTATCTTATCAGTAGCTTTTTTAAGTGCTTGTTTGAGTCTGAGAGATGAGGTATGATTTTTATTTTTTCCCCCCACCTACTCTGACAGTATAAAGCGGCTATGAAAGCCCCAGATGTCCCCTGGGGAAGACACTGCAGGCACTGAAATTGCATAAGGCTGTGATTCAACAGTGCATTAAGTCCAGCTTTGAGGTTCCTGATCAACAATGCCACAGTATGTGGGGTGAACCACTGATTCAGTATGGACTTGCTCTTTAAGACTGATTTTGCTTTAAAAGAAAGGACAGCAGTTAGTTTGCCGTTACCAGACCTCGTCTGTCTGCACCGCTCTGACCTTTGTTGAATTGGGTACTCTGTGTCTCCTCACTGCTGGGAAAAAAAACCCATGCAGTTGGGGTAAGCACCAAATTGGGTGCTTTGTCTAATTCACCAATCAAATTTGTATTGCTGGCTGATACTCATGATGATGATCACGGAGCCACAGGGTGTGTTCACCAGCAGCCTGCCTTGGGACAGTGCCCTCTCAATCTCTGCTGGCTTCACTGGCTTCCACGCAAGGAGAGCGAGCGCTGCTGTTGTACGCTCACAGGGAGCTGGAAACCGGAGTTCTGGAGACTCTCGTGCCCTTGTGAAGACAGGCTTTCTGCGAGTCAGCTGTCTTTTGACAGAGGTTGAAGAGGTTTATGGAATCATAGAGTGGTTTGGGCTGGAAGGGACCTTTAAAGGTCGCCTACCGCCCTGCGGTGAGCAGGGACATCTTCAACCCGATCAGGTTGCGCAGAGCCCCATCCAGGCTGACCTTGAACGTTCTCAGGGATGGGGCATCGACCACCTCTCTGGGGAACCTGTGCCCGTGTTGCACCACCCTCATTTATAAGGATGGATGATTGTGATTTGCCTTAGGTGAGGGAGAGAATCAGGTCATCCTCGCTGAGTGCAGCTACCAGTTTTCTCTTATTCAGGATCTGATGTTGAGCTAAGCCTCATGTCACAGGTTTTCACATTCTGTCACGGGGACTCTCCGTGAGAATGTGATGCAAAGGTGGGCCTGTTAGCCTCTGCATTTCTTCATCAAGTGTCTTTATTTGGGGTACCATCGTCCTGGTGTTTTGCCTGTCAACTGGCCCAAGGCATTGGCACGTCTGCGGTAGCATTCCCCACCTGCAGCGAAACCTTTGGAATGTTGGATCTTAGCTGTGGCATCCTTCCCCCGCACTCCTCTTCCTTTCTCTCAGAATATCAGCACATTGGTTATTGATGTGTGAGCATACAGCTTGCAAGTTGTTTGGATGATGGAAACTATTTCCAAAATCAAACTTGAATTCTTCAGCCTAAACAGACTTAGATCAGAGTAAGATACGAAATACCTTTCTTGGGTACCTAGGTCTAAAGAGGGCACTACATGTTAATTGTGGTTTCCTGCTCTGTCGTAGGTAAAACCGTCAGAGTTCAGTTTCCCCTCTAATCAGCGTAGGTAATGCAGGTGCTGTTTGTAAATGCAGTCTGGCATTTGATTTCTAAGAGGCTCGTTCACCCCTCGTTGTTTTGGTACTCATGAANCGGTAGCGTTCCCCACCTGCAGCGAAACCTTTGGAATGTTGGATCTTAGCTGTGGCATCCTTCCCCCGCACTCCTCTTCCTTTCTCTCAGAATATCAGCACATTGGTTATTGATGTGTGAGCATACAGCTTGCAAGTTGTTTGGATGATGGAAACTATTTCCAAAATCAAACTTGAATTCTTCAGCCTAAACAGACTTAGATCAGAGTAAGATACGAAATACCTTTCTTGGGTACCTAGGTCTAAAGAGGGCACTACATGTTAATTGTGGTTTCCTGCTCTGTCGTAGGTAAAACCGTCAGAGTTCAGTTTCCCCTCTAATCAGCGTAGGTAATGCAGGTGCTGTTTGTAAATGCAGTCTGGCATTTGATTTCTAAGAGGCTCGTTCACCCCTCGTTGTTTTGGTACTCATGAACAGGTATACAAAATGCACGTATGCACGTTTTTGGATACGTGCAAAAAGGGGTTTGGAGACTGTTCCATGTGTAGAAAAACCCAGCCATCTCGTGTGTTTCTGCAGATTTTAGGGACTGTGTGTTCTTCTGCTGAGCTGAGGCTTAGGCACTGGCTTTTTCAATGTGGATGCAGTCCTAGGGTAGGAAACAGCTACACAGAGGCTGCCTTTTGCTGTATGTTGGTAACCGCAGGTGGATTTGTTATTTCTAGTGCTTAGTTCTAGTGCTTAGTTCTAACATTGCTGTGATATATTGTTGTAGAGCTTGCTGGTTAGAGTTGACAGCGATGTGTACATACGGCGATGGACTTTTCTCAAGGCGAAGTGCTGCCGAGCTAGTCTGAATATCTGGAAGGCTATACATGAAATTGTGCCTTTTACATTGTAAACCACTGTATTATTTTCTTAGTAATAATTTCCAGCAGTGTAGGAAATTCTCCGTTGACCTTCTTAAAACTTGTTCTAAAGAATAACTCCCTTTTTAAAAAACATCATGAGGTATGTTTCCTGCTGCGAAAACTTTCCATCCAAGACGGATGATGTGGGCACTCTGAGAAATTGGCTCAGATCTAATTACCGCCCTGATGGCTGAGTTAATCTGTAGAGGAAAAATAAAGTTTGTTTTTCCTGTGATCATGCTCTCAAGCTACCTTGGATAAACATTATGAGGCATCTGGAAGCAAATATTTACAGATACTAATTAAATCGCTGTCAAATATTGAAGGATTCTTTCACTGCCTGGTATTAGAAGGTTTACATTTTAGATGTGGAGCATACCACCTTGTCAGAGCTTCAGAAATTTTACAGTGGAGGAATTAATAAAGGTAGAGGAATTGGAGTTATTTCTTCCTACTCAGCATGAACGAAATTGCTTTTCTGTGCCATTTGTCTCTGTAACGGGTATTTGTAATTTTTGTGTCCAAGTAAGGCGTTACCGTTCCTGACCTTAATGTACACTTTTTAGATTATGCTAGTCGCCCATCTTGTTCTCTGTTTGGCAGCCTCAGAAACGGAGTGTGAAATAAAAATTGGCAAATACTTTTGTTCAGATACTCTGAATGCTTTATAGATGTGTGTGAGGAGTGGCGGAGCTGCTCTGCTCTGTAGGATTTGTGACCCAAAGCGTATTAAGTGAATCATGTAATTGCATGAGAGTAAATACATCTGAGGGCCTGNTGTGTCCAAGTAAGGCATTACCGTTCCTGACCTTAATGTACGCTTTTTAGATTATGCTAGTCGCCCATTTTGTTCTCTGTTTGGCAGCCTCAGAAACGGAGTGTGAAATAAAAATTGGCAAATACTTTTGTTCAGATACTCTGAATGCTTTATAGATGTGTGTGAGGAGTGGCGGAGCTGCTCTGCTCTGTAGGATTTGTGACCCAAAGCGTATTAAGTGAATCATGTAATTGCATGAGAGTAAATACATCTGAGGGCCTGTGAATTCCTGGGGATAAATGCGCCCAGAAAGCAATGAGTCGTATTTTTAAATGAGCTTTCTTGCAGTTGGATTCTTCTCACACCTCTCCACCGTTTTCTGGGAAAGCAATGCCTTAGTGTGCCACTGGCTACAGAGTACTTGGCCAAATAGCAGCTGAGTAGGGATTTTCCAAGTGGCTTGATCCGTGGTTTATGCTCATCCAAGTTATAGAGTTAAAAGGATGAACTGGCAGTCTTGGTGCTGCGACATGCCTTCCAGAGCCGTTAGGGTGAAGTGCTGCTGCCTATGAGTCACACCAAAGGCAACGCAGCAGCACTAGAGTAATTATCCTCTTGTGTGTTCAGGATAATCGGGAATGAAGCTGCTGACGAAAAGGAAGAACTTACCGGCTACGAGCTGGCAGGAGCACTGATGCTAACAGGAGAAAAACCCACGTGGAGAAACGGTTTTCCTGGATCTCGTGCAGACAGTTTCTTTGTGAAATTCTCTGCTTCCCCTCAGATGAAAGGGTGTGGAGCAGCAGGTCTTTGGGGGTCAAACGGTTCAAGTCCTCAACTATCTGGGAGTGCTGCTGCTCGGCAGGATGTCCGTACTGTGGCAATTACTCAGCAGGAGAACAAATCTTAACTGAGGGCTCATTTGACGTTAGGGTAAGGAGGTGGAGGTCTCTGGAGCCTCGGGAGCAAAGTCCCAGTGCTAGGTACCAGGCACCTCCTAGGAGAGCACTGCACGTCCCTTCAAGGGCTTACTTTTCTGAAATGGGGTTCCAGCTTCTCTGCGAAAGCCCCTTGTTAATGCTTATGTGCTGCTTCACATGGCGCTGCTGGAAAGCGCAAGCCGTCCTCCTGTGCCCCTGCAAAGGTTGCTCTCTGAGAAAGGAAAACGTGTCCTGTCCTTTTGCAGAAAGTCTTGACTGTTGAAAGGCACCAGGGTTGACTTAGCCAGTCCGTCCGTCCCTTTGTCCTTCAGGGACAGCAGCAGCACTGCCAGTCCCAGCTGTAGGGTATGAATTTGGGGGCCGACCTCCACTAGCTGGTCTGTGTCCCAGCACCCGCAGGGCCATGGCACACCCTGCGCAGGCCACGGGCTCAAGCAGCCCACGTCGCAGGGAGAGCACCCGGCTGTGCGAGTGCTGTCGGCAAGGAGCCGGCTGTACGGTCGGTGCCAGGCGAGAGTGGTTGGAGTTCAGCCGTGCCTGGCTCGGTGGTCTGTAGAAATATTCAGGGGCAGAATTAATTTGGGGAGCGTAATGGTTGGAGCAGACATTTCAGGACTGCGCGCTGCTGTATGCCTGTTGGGTTTTCAGTCCGTCTGAGCCTGTGCTGCCCTGGCTGGGCTGACCCTAGGCAAGTCTGCTGTTCATCCTGTGCCCCGCTGCCCTGCTGGCAAAGTGGAAGGTAAGCGGGAGTTGCTATGAGGGAAAACAGAGACTGATTTTCCTTCATGCATAAATATAAAAAAGGATCTTTCTCCAGAAGCAGAGGATCAAAGTTTTCCATTATTCATAATCTGTCTTTAGAATATTTTGAAACATTTAAGTTAAGCCAACAGTGGAAACAGAGGAAACATTTCCTGGCTTGACAATGATGCTTAGCTAAATTCTCATGCCATCCTGAGATGATTTTCTACTCTGAGAGATGATCCTCCTATTCCATCGCTATATGTTTGGAGCTGCTCCAAGTACAAGCTTTTGCTTTGTAGCCTATAGCATTTCCAAAAAGCAACGATTTCTTGGAACAACTTCGCAAAGATCAGAGCGCCTGTTTGGATTCAGCAGAAACCTCTGACCGAAGCTGCCCGTCCCTCGTGCCGTCTGAACGTTAAGCTGCTAGCTGTTCGTACCAGCAGTGGTGTCTCTGTAGCTAGAATTTTGCTTGTCTTGCTTCAGATTTTAGCAACTCAAATATGTATTGCTGCTTATAATTTACTGATGCTGCAGCTTTTTAAGAGGCAAAATTGCTGGTAATGTCTTATTTTTCACAAAATGCAACTTGAAATTTGCGGAGAGAATGGATTTCTGTCGCCACAGGACTGTCTGTACTGTTCGTCATGTTCACATGAGAATGTTCTTAGTAAGGTTGATATTCCTTAAGTGTGTGTATTCCTTTTTTTTCAGTTGTACGCCTTGCTTATAGACCAGACTTTATTCTCCAAATCAGATTTGTATGCGTTTTGAAAGAACACGGAAACCTCTGTATGTTAAGAAAAGAATTCACACAATATGTTTGTAACATGCTTCAAATCTGACATAAAACATCAAGGANAGCCACAGGACTGTCTGTACTGTTTGTCACGTTCCCATGAGAATGTTCTTAGTAAGGTTGATCTTCCTTAAATGTGTGTATTCCTTTTTTTTCAGTTGTACACCTTGCTTATAGACCAGACTTTATTCTCCAAATCAGATTTGTATGCGTTTTGAAAGAACACGGAAACCTCTGTATGTTAAGAAAAGAATTCACACAATATGTTTGTAACATGCTTCAAATCTGACATAAAACATCAAGGAAATCTAGCTATCACTTACGTGGCTAAGAGTCTTTAAGAAGTTCTTTGATGGCACAGTTTTGGTGTACAACTTAGACCTTCGGCAGCGGGCCACCGTCTTGTTCTGTTTGGGTTTTCTTTTAACTCAGTCCGGAATTACTTTCCTTTGGCCATTCATTGCTGCTTTGGCAGTGTTGGCTTTGGGGTAGGCTCTGTGTGGTGAGCGTTGAGTGTTGGTCATCTTACTGAAACCCTCTTCTAACACTTTGTGTTCTTGTTGTGCTTTTAGCCACTGACGATATTGTGAAAGTTGAAGTCTGGGATGTAGTTGACAAAGGTAAGATTTATAACTTCCTTTCTAATGGAGATTCATTGTTCTTTCTCAATTTTAATTAAAAACTTACATGGAATTCAGAAATACGTACTTACTACTACTATAGAAAAGCATCTGTACTTATCTGTTTTCAAGTGCATGGATGTTACCTTCCTGAAAAAATACGGAGAGAGGAGTGTCCTGTGCCAGAGCCCGTTATTTGCAATGTGAACTTCAGATCAAACCCGATATTCAGGCACAGTTGTTTCACGCACTCCGTGACAGATGAAATAGCCTGCTGCTTAGTGTGTTCAGATTCTGTGAACTTTGTAATAAACTTCATCTTCTCCCCTTTATAGTTTTATATATGTTTAGACAGCTACTGAGTTCTTTGTTCTCTTTATAAAAGTTCTTGCCAAGCTGTTTTTGTAAATGAATGCTATTGTTAAATCAGTGTCGTGTTATCTGCAGTGAATAATGGATGCAGGAGGGAAGGATAAAAGAGAAGCCAATTACTTAAATTCACTCAGGACAGAAAATGCAATGTATTTAATCCAAAATCTTTTCTAAATGCATAGCCAAGGGATGTATTATGATGTATAAATGCATTTTCCATTAGTTTTCAATTTTTGTCAGAGTAGAGAGTTCTATTTTATAAAAAATAAAACCACCACCACCCCCGCGCAAAACATACGTGAAGACACAATCTGGATGCAGTGCAAATGTCGATGCAGTGGAATCTGTTGCTAGAAAGGGGTTGGGGTTCAGGTGTAAATCTTAGCAGCCCGCTTCGTAGCCCCAAATGCAGAAACTGTTTGGCTTCCGAGAGGCATTTTGTACCCGCCAGGCTCCTGGTGTAAAAGCACAAGTATGGTCAGGAAAGCAGCAACACAAGCAAGCGTCTCTTGCTCTGCGGGCTGCGCTCTGTGTTTATGTGTTTCTGTCGGTCAGATCTGTTGACCACAGGCATTGAAACTTAAATTTTTATGGTTTGGCGGCTGCTGCCTTTCCTGCAGCCTTAGCTAGAATCTGCGCGGGCACGCATTCCTCAGCAGAGCCGCACCCAAGGTGCACTACCTGCGCTGTACCACCTGTGCAGCTTACGCGTGCGGTAACCCCGAAACCCAAGAAGATAAGTACGATAGGGAGTGGGCAAGGGAGCGGTTTGATTTTTCATGCTAGCTAAATTGTATTTAAAATAGTGAAAACAAGAAGATAATTAAAGATAGCCGCTCTAGTTCAGATGCATAATGGAGCCTTTAGGTTAGACTTGAGCCAGTAAATTTAAATGAAAATCTTGGGCGCTTTATCTTTTTGTTCTTTTAAAGCCCAGTTTTCAGAGTTACTGCTGAAGTCAGCCTGATTACAGTTTGGCTTTCAGATCCTGGGATAACATGTGCAGGGCTGGAATCTGAGCAAAACATCTGTTTTCTTGCTGCCTTGCAACTTTGGTATGAATAGATAGACGGTTAATTTGGTTCCAGCATTTATTTCTGTGAATAGCTTCTCTGAGCAGAGTCATCTTCTTAACTAGAGACTTGTCATTTTTTTGGCGAAATGGATTGGATTTGATATGTGCAGGTTTTGGTAACAACTCTTCTGATACCGCCTTCCTTTCTGACAGCGGAACATGTGTTAGAAATCTCAAGGGACTCTCTTCTCTCCACTTCATATTCTTTTGAAATAAAACTCATTCTGCCAAGATCCCTACTTATGGACCACAGACATGTATTTTATGCAATCAAGTGTCCTTAATCAATGCAGTGTAAAAATGCAGGTCATCATGGCGTAACGAAATCAAACCCTTTCCTGTTGCCATAGCCTTGCGGATTCTTGCTGAGTACAACTTCAGGAAAATGTGCAAATTAACCATGAAGAGCTTGCTCGTATCTAACTTTCATCTTAATGTTATCTCATGACATTTTTGTTCTTCCTTCTGTACGCTTAGGACAAAAAATCCTCCTGCGCGATGCTTTCGGTGAGAGCCACGCTAACCTAGGCTGTAGGCTTTTAGTAGTGAACTATGCGGTGCTGCTGCAGCATAGCGCTGACAAGACCTGATCCTCCTTCTTTTCCTTGCCTACCAGATGCTGGCTAATGTGCATGTTTAGAGTTGTGCAGAATGCTGCATTTATCAGGCTGGATTTGAAACTGCCAAAAGATGCACGCTCTGAACATGCATTTCAACATACTTTGTTTTCCAGGCTGAATTTTTTTTGCCAGCGTTTCCCCATTTTGGAAGAATTGTTACTTGTTAGAGAAAATTAAGAGACCTCTATTTAAATTAAGGTGTTGGAAGATGTGTCGAAAGCCTGATGTGGGATGTAGCTAGACTGTCTAAAAGATGTATCCACAAACTGCAGTTTTCAGCTTGAGTCTTGTAAAGCAGCTTCAGCCTCTTCTCACCTGTGCAGCGCTGCCATTCTTCATGTCTCGGCCTGAATGTGGGCAGGAGGATTTGGGGAAGCTTAATAAGTTGCACCCTGAAAAACTTCGTGGACGTTTTTTGCCCTAAAGTTAAGTGTGGCTTTACGAAGTGGTGCTTCTCCTCATGCTTGCCAGCAGTGTGCCTCCCGTCCTTGTCAGTTCAGCGGTGCGCTTTGATTTTTCCCTCCAGAATCTTCCAGGGACACAGGAGGCAGCTCTGATGGCCCTGCCTGGCTGGTGGCTGGTGCCTTGGTGTCATTTGTTTAGCAGGTAGATGTTAATTTGGATGCGTGCAGAGATTTGTTGTGAAAGCTTAAAACCCATGGGGTTGGTTAGTGCCCCGAAGCAAGGGGACGTGGCAGCCGCTATCCTGTACCGCTTCTCTTACCTTTTTCTTGGCTCTGTGGGATTTCTTTTCTTTAATGTGCGAACTCACTGGAGTATGGACTTCCCTGCAGCCTGCTGTGTTCTCCTTGGCCTGCTCAGAGAGCGGGGCTCATTTGTGTAATGATGCCATTTGTTAAAATCTTAACAAGTAGAGCTTGCCCCCAGCTATGGATTGTATTGAATTTTGTGCTGCGCACGTAGTAAGTACCATCTCCTTTGCTGCCCTTGGAACTAATAGAACGGAGGAAAGATACCTCTCTCAGTCCTGACTCATCTTTCTGGCTTTGCAGCAAGTTGCGTAACTGCTGCAGGTCATAAAGCTGTAACAGATCGTGAATGCAAAGAAGCTGCTTGAATGCAGGTGATTCAAGAACAGTTCTGATCTCCTGCCTTGTAACTTCTGCTGGTTTGATTCCTGCATCTTTTGCCGTACACTAACTGAAAGAATAAAATATTTTTGTTCAGTTGCCCCCGAAACAGCATAAACTCTTTCCCTCTAACTAGAGATTCCTTTCCTCTCCCTGCTCCTTCACGCCTCTCCCGCCCCGAGGTGTGCTGCAAGGAGGAGGAAAGATCAGAATTAATATTTCTGTTAGTTTCAGATGTCGTAAGTTAGATGACGCTGGGGATGCAAACATTCTAGACGTGTGTTTTTGAACAGCGAACAGAAGCACCTCCCTCGCACTGTGGACGGCATTTGCTGGCAAGCTGTCCTACATCGTTGCTGCCCCGCAACAAAACTGATGGTACACAGTGGTGCAGAGGCTCTCAGGTGCTGGCCACAAACCCAGTCTTCTGGTGTTCAGTAAGAACTGTTTTGTGGGCTTCGGGGCACTGCTGCAAGGTTATTTGGTCTCGGTGTTGCCATTATGCCTGTAAATAAGGAGCAGTCATCGTTCTAGGTAGAGAAGCTGAGCAACCGCACCATGAAGACCCATGCTTTCTAACTGAGGCTCCTAGATCACACATCACTGCAACCGTAAACACAGAACCTTGTTCATAGAACACCATGATCTTCATTGTGCACTTGCTTTGCAGGCTGAATCACGTCTTTTCACTACATACATCTTGCCTTTGTCTGGCTCATCCTGCAGTTTTGGGTCCAAAAATAGACACTGTGCATGAATATGTAACACACATGCGCTTTTCAGCTCTGTTCCTCCTTTATAGATGACCTCCTTTAGAGCAGCGATGAGTATCATGTAAGATTATTACTCATTCCTCTTGATGCACACATACAGCCATAAGCAGGGAGAGGCGTGCAAGTCATATGTTCAGTCTCGAAGCACTGGCTGTAAGTGTGTCCAGGCTAGAAAGACACCTCGATTGCTCAGGACAGGAGGAACTATGAAGAGTATTTGTGGTTTCTTGGGCTTCTGTTTCGATACCTAGAAATTCAGGTCATGCCAAGCCTAATTTAGCAGTAACCGCAGAAACAGTGATGTTTTGACATTCAGAGAAGCCACACGAATGCCACTGACTTGAAATTAATTTAATTGAAGTGGGAAGAGGCATGCACGTCTTGGACATCCCACGCCTTCAGTTGCGCTGGGAAAAATCAGAGCCCATGCTTGGATCCTCCAGGGAAACACACTGCATGCATGGAGAAGGATCAGGGTTAATATTTCTGCTGCTTTCAGATGTCAACAGTAGGATGACACGAGAGGTGCAAACGTTTTGCAGTGCTGCGCAGGAGCACCCACCACACACGCTGTCAGTGTGTGGGCACTGGAGTCTCCTGCTGTATCCTGCGCCATTAAAACTTGGTGAATAACTGCGTGTTTCATAACTATTTATCCTTGACCTGCACAAAGAATGAACCACTTTGTTTCGCATGCAGCATCGGGCAGAACCATGAATTTTACAAGTAGTCGCTCCGTGTTAATCAGCAGAGTTGAGTAACTGGTGGAAGCTATTTTGGTCCCCAGTGTTGTGGAGTCTTTAAAAGAGTCGACAGGAGGCTTTTTTGCGGGTGCGCCCCAGCTGCGAACACGTTCTGTTGTCAGTGACACAGGGAATTTCTCGAAACTATGAGAAGGAATTCCAAGTCTGTGCCATTATAATTTAGTTAACTCGTCATTATGTAGACTGGGAAAATACGGAACAAAGTTGATTCAGACGTACATGTCAGTAACATCTGGAAGGTAAACGGTATCTGTGAAACATACCTCCAGCTCTTGCAGGGTTGTTCATTGTGCAGCACTCGTCATTTGATAAAACTCTGGAAACTGCTGGACATAGAGTTTAAACAATGCTTGGGGGGCAGGGACAGATTTTTTTTCAGGGTATGTCCACACCAAACTTTTTTGGCAGCCGGTGAAAGATGTCCTCGCTCTTACGTATCAAGACTCCTGGTGATCCTTAGTGCCGAGTGTCTACGCCAGAAAACCGTGTTAGCTGATCGCCGCTGTGCTGATCATGGGTTCAGCTACATGGTGTCTCTCTGCTGCGGTGGCAGGCCCTGAGATTTGGAGACGTGATTACACTGCAACTGACGTAACACAAAATTTTCGGGGAGCCTGAGATTTAAAATCATGGACTCCTTCTCTGGGGATGCCCAGTCAACTGTCAGTGGTACTTCAAAATGTCAGTTTATGAGCTTAGCCGGTGCTTACTGAAGCCGCAAGAAAAGGGAGAAGTCTCAGGGGGTCTGGCCTTCAAGGGCTGGATTTTAGCGTGTGCCTCAGAGGAAGCAGATGAGCCGGAGAGCAATGTGTGGATTCCTCCAGCTGGGATTGTGGCTGTGGGACTGCAGGGCAGGTCTCTTCAGTGGTTTTTTCTCCAAGTGTTTAGCCTGTTGCCTCTTGCGCTTCCCTGTGAGCTTAATCAGAGTTTTACCTGTCCTCTAGCTTATTTCCATGTGCCTGTCTAGAGCTTGTGGCTGTGGATGGTGCCTCTGGAGGATTTTCTTTCTGCACCTTCACTGGCGGCGACCAGACCTGACCCTCTGGCTCTGGCCTTTCATGCACGTGTAGGCTGCCTCTACTTCTGCACAGCGCCCTTGCCACAGTTTATTTGATTTTGCTTGGATTTCCCCTTTTATAAGTTCTGGCTGTTAAATTCTTGTAGTCTCCCGCCACCCCCTTTTTTTTCGGTCGCAAGTCAGCCCAAAGCACCCAGTGGGCTCTGAGATCACGTTTATGTACAAGACTGCTTGCTTCGGGTCAGTGACGTAGCACAGCGACGTCATAGCGTCTCTCGGCAAGGCTGCGTACATAAGTGTGCGCTTCAGTCACAGCAGCCCCATGATCTTCCGCTTCTCCAACACTAATGCAACAAAAAGCACAACAAAGCAGCGTCCCGTTGTGGCCAGCGAGCGCACCAAACCCTGTGTTACTCGCTCATCGTGACTTTATGCTGCGAACAGCATGGTTTAAGCTGCACCAGACTTTCTTCCTACTCATCTTTGAATTAGGCTAGCTGGCGTTCTTGAAGAGGGCAGCTGGTATTCTTCAGCAAGGCATGCCTGTCGCACCCCTCCTCGTTCCCCGTGCTCGTAGTACAAGTTGGATCTGCCTTAAGGTGGTGTTCAAAATGCTGTGGTCCTGCCCAGACCCCTCCTGGAGTTCTCTGCCCAGTGTAACATTGTTTTTGTTCTGTTTTTTTTTTTTTTTTTTTTTTTTAAATTTTTTTTTAAGGGAAATGCAAAAA
>VZSC01004886.1:53650-91461 GCA_013398225.1 Steatornis caripensis
TGGGCAGTCGGCCGCTCCCCCAGTATCATCACAAACTGCTGAGGGTGCGCTCTGCCCCTTCATCCCTGGTACTTGGTGCAAAGCAGGGTTAGAGGAGAGGAATGCTACCAGGTATTAAATGCACATAGTCTGTCTCAGTCGACTTCTGAGGTCTCTGCGTCCCTCCTGCAGCTCTCAAGGGGAGGAGGAGTTGTTCAGCTGTATGCGAGGTTCTGCGCTGGCCTTTCGCAGAGTCGGTATTCAGTACATCGGTTTTAAGTTGCACATTTCTGTGTTCAGCTTACACTCATGCATCTTTCACAAAGAAAGCTGTGGCTGAAATCCATACCCCCTGTATAGAGCACGTTCCCTCCAGCAGCCTGGGCTCTTCAATTATTTATCAGCTCCTTTCCAGGGGAAGGATTGTTAAACCTGAGAGTGCCGTTCAGCTGTAGGTGTTGCTGGTGGCCCACATGATGTGCAAATGTGATCAGGTCAACCAGGCCTTCGGATGCTGTGCTGGAAGGAGACAAAATTCTGCAGACAGCTGCAATTGCCTTTTCCCAGGAAGCACTTGAAAGTGGCGTTCAGCCAAAGCCTCGGTCTGCAGCACATCATTTATTCCCTTCTTTTGGGTCATTGCTAAAAATAAGCTGTTGCTTTAATATTTTAATACCGGCATGGTAAAAGATAATTTATTTTTTAAGTATTTGGAAGTACGTTATTGGCGATGAATTTTTACGAAATTGAATGCAACTCTTTCTTAATTAAATCCAAGTTCTTCATTTACTGTAATCTGTGAAAACTGACATAAATACAACTCTGATGTATCTTACTGCCAAAGTAGGAGGAAAGGCAAACCACTTGTGTAATAAAAACCATTATCTAGGTGCCTACGGTGAGCATTGGACAGTGGTGTCCCTTCTGTCTCTGTTTATTCAGCTAATTTGCTCAGCATTTATTTCGCTCATCTTGGGATACTGAGGACAAAGAAGCAGAAAACTTGCTCTTTTTTGTCCCATCTTGCTTACACTACATGAGTAACGTAAAAGGATGGAATCTATTACTTCTAAAATCTTGAATTCTAAAACCTAGAATTGCTTCTAAAACCTTGATTAGTGCTTCTGTTTAGTGTAGCAAACTCAAATATGTATAGCGTGTTTTGCTGAAACGTTCTTGTCTGCATACCACAATAAAGGGAATTCGAGTTAACTAATGACTTCATAATTCTTCATACACATGTTAATTGAAGTCAAG
Organism: Steatornis caripensis; assembly: GCA_013398225.1. Taxonomy (NCBI): domain Eukaryota; kingdom Metazoa; phylum Chordata; class Aves; order Caprimulgiformes; family Steatornithidae; genus Steatornis; species Steatornis caripensis. The sequence goes on from VZSC01004886.1 coordinate 54,887, forward strand.
TTTCCATCTGCATAGAGCTTATGAGTATGATGAATAAAAAATACCTAGCAAAGGAAATACGGATCGCTCCAAGCTCTTGACACAATGAGAAAGGTAAAAATGAAGAATCTAAATGTCTGGGAAGCAGTAAATTAGCTTAAATGCTCATAGAAGCTCTTAAATTTCAAGAAGGACTCTCTTCCAGGAAATCAGCATGTTTAAATGTTATCATCAACCACTATGAACCACCTGATCTCATACTAGAAGATAAAAATTCCTCAAGCCTTGGTTGCTGATTTAAGTCATGGTAGAATTTGGGATAGATCAACCTGCTCCACGGGGGGCTGTGCCCCGGCTGCTCCCCTGGGCAGAGTGATACGGCGTGGTTTACGTCAGGCAGATGAGTTACTCGCTCTTTAAATTTGTACGCTTTCTCCATAGTGCCGAAGTCGTTGCACCTATGAAACTGTGTTGTCCATAGCGTACGCACGTAGAGACTGAAGGCCATGGCCTTATACAAATGTTTGGCTTCCCATAGGGATTTTAGTCTCTACTAAATGCAGTAGGTTTCCTTTTGTGCATTTTATTCCAGTGGGATCTTTCTGCAGCGAGCACGTGTGTCGTCAGACACGGAGTTAAAAAATCACCAGTTATTGACTTTAAACTTCAAAAATGTTTGTCATGGGAGAAAGCGTAAGTGTACGTTGAGGATAAGGCAGTTACAACAGCAAAAAACCTTTGCAGTTTGGAGGAAACCCAGGTGTTCTCCTCTGCCTCCTCCTGTCTGGGCAGTGGAGCAGCTCGGCAGCCCGTGGCACCAGCAGACCCTGCTTTAACGGCGCTGTGCAGTGCCGTGAGCCACCGGCCGTGTCCCGGCACAACCTGTCCCTGCTTCTTGTGCCATCCAGCCTGGAGGCAGTGGGAGAGGGAGGATCGGCGCTTTCAGGCACTGAACGTGGTGACTTTTGACTCTAGAATTTGGTGTGTACACGGGCTCGCGTGCCCCTTGCTCAGAGGCTGCACAGGCTGCAGGCGGGGTGCTGGCGGTGGGAGCCTGGCCGTTGCCCAGCGGTGCCAGCCGGCTGCCTCGGAGCAGAGGGGAGGGGGCTCCGGTGCAGGGGTTGTGCCGTGGAGCGGGGCGGTGGCCGCAGACTGCTCTAGTCTTGGCCAGGGGCTCCCAAATGGTGTTTCTGCAGAAGCAGACCCTGTGTTAGCCCTGCGTCTTGGGGCCGTCGCAGAGCTGGGTCTGTGGGGCAGACGGGTGGGGAGGCTGGTGCTGGACCCCCGGTGGGTGAGCCTTGGGAGCTGGCCGTGCCTGTGCAGTCTCAGCATAATGTGTGTGGTTATCGATGTTGTCTCGTTGCCACCCGGGCTATTGGGAGGAGTGTCTGGGGCCATTTGCAATTGATCCTGAGCCTTTTAAGCCAGCGCTTCCCCTCGGCTGAGGGTTTTTGTTGGATTCCGTAGGAAATGTGGAAAGGGAAGGACTGAATTAAGCCACCCTGTGTTATGTCAGTGAAGCCAACTCGCTTTATTGCTCATTTGAAATGGACTGGAGTGTCTGTCCCCCATCTGTGGGGCAGCAGCTGAAGGCGGAGGGGCAGGGACTTTGAAAATTCTGCTGAGTTGGCAGGTTGTGCCCGCTCGTCTACCCTGACAGGAAAAAGAAAATTATTGTGAGGTTTCGCATCAGCTGGGTCCTACTCACAGGGGAGCTTCTTTAGCACAGGGGAAAAATAAAAGATCAGAATGAGTGGGTTGCACCGTTGTTCTCCACAGGAGCTGACGCTGTTCTCCAAATGCAACTGGCGATGCTGGGTCTGAGAATCACGCGTTACTGATTTGTGGTTGAGTGTAGCTCGCAGAACAATTTACTTTCTTACACGCAGACTTTCCGGATTAACGTACTCTCGCTACTGCTTCAGCTTCCCTTTGTGCTTCTATATTTAAACTAAAGACCGTGAGAGGTTCCAGAGCTCCTGTTTAATTCATTGCTGTGGGTAGAGTGGTGACACAAGATCTCCCTGAGCCCTGTGAGCGCACGGGGATCTGTTACGATGACCCTTCCTGCTCAGACCCAGCTTGTTTTCCTTTCTTCAGAGGGAGACGTTGCTACGGCAGCTGGAGACGAATCAGCTGGATATCGATGCAACTTTGGAGGAGCTGTCAGTGCAGCAAGAGACAGAAGATCAAAACTACGAACTGTATGTCATTGAGCCATCTTTTCTAACTGTTTTGCTGCAGTTGGGGTGTCACATGAACGTTGGGCAGCCCCAGCTATGGCGTGTGGTCAGGCTGAAGGGTCCCATGAGTGGCACCGAGGGTTTCTTTGGGTCTTGTGAAATGTCACGTTTAAGTGGCACCACCTGAAATAAAGCATGCGCTTGGGGATCCCTATGAGAGGGTCTGCTTCCTACAGGCACGTGATCTGCGGGAGGGCAGCGGAGGTGGAGCTGAGCAGCGCAGCTGGAGGCAGCGCATGCTGGAGGGACTGTGGTGTGTTGCAGCCTGTGATGCCGCAGGGGGGTATTTTCCATCTCTCTCCTGCTCAGAGCGCAAGTTGATTGCTCTTCTTCCGGCTCTTGCATTTCTGTGTATTGTGTGTCTTATGATAGGCAGAAAGCAATAGCAACAACATTGTTGGGTTTTGTTCCCTTTGAATACTTCTAGACTTCTCGGTGCATTTCTGGATTGAAATAGTGGCTTGTTCCTGCTGCTTTGTGTTTGTTCAGTGCCCTGTTTGCTTACTGCTTGGAATGAGCTTTTGCCAGGTTTAGCCCTGCAACGCCAGTACATCTGTAGCACAGTGAAGAGGAATCTCTTCAGATGCGTATGTTGTTGACAAATGTGTTCCCTGAATTCCCGTTGTAAGGACTTTATTGCAGGAATGTGCAAGCCAGAAAAGTCAACGCCTGAATGAATTGGGAAAAGGTTCTTCACAGGCAGCTTTATTTGGAAGTTGGAATCAATGATAATGAAATATTCATGCTCATCCATTTTGACAGGCGTTTTTCAGACCAAGTTTCGAGTTCCATAACCTTGGTCCGTGTATTTTCCTTTGTGAGAGCATTGAAATACCCCACGTACACATGAAGCAGGACTGTTCCCAGGGTGTTCACCTCATTCCATCGCTTAGGGACTGGGTAGTCTCCTCGTGCCTTCAGCAATTCTCTTGACGTCCTCACTCGAAGGACTGGGCTGTGTGTGCTGTGCTGTCGGATTGTTTTCCAATACTTTTGTTTATACCTCATCAGTAATGGGAAGATACTTAATGAAGAGTTGGCAGAGCTGTTCCAAACTTACACCAGAAGATCTCGCTGTGTAATCACCTCTCGCCCTTACACCAGCTTTAGCATTTGCTGGGCACTCACACGTGCTAATTCAGCTCACAAATCCAGCAGAAAACTACCTTCTGCCACACCTAGCTCTGGGTTGATCTGAGCTGGGCTGGCTCTGAGCACGTCTGCGTAACACCAGAACGTAAAGGAAGCAGCAGCAGTATAGGGCTGGCGGAGGTGGGATGGCAAGACCTCCCAGCTCCAGCACTGGGTATTAGACTGGATCATCCCGTCCAGTGTAAGCACGCCAGCGTACACCATTTTATAATATTGGTGTGCATCCACTGCCAGAGAGTACCCTTCCTGGGTGCGTGCTCCTGCAGAAGCACTGTTGTTACTGAGGAGTATCATTTGCCGTGTGGTAGCATCCGGAATCCTAGGGCCAGATCCTGGTCACGTTGCTCTAGGCACCACGCAGTGACAAGTCAAAAGGCACCTTCTTGCCTTTTGCGAGCTCAGAGGAGCTTTTGGTGCAGTTGGTGGTGGCTAGCATCGCCTCAGTAGAGCCCCCGAGTCATCTGCAGAAACTCCAAAGCCGCATAAACGTTTCACGCACGTGTAAGTGCCCTGTCGTTCTCCAAACCAGCTCGTGAGCGCAGGCGGAACCGGAGATGGGGCCGGGCAGGGTAGCTGCCCTTCTGCGCTGCAGAGCAGGGGGCTGTAGCAAAGGCCTGCGGCTGGGCTGCTGGGGAGGGCCTGCCCTGCAGGCACCTAATGGCGCCATTAGGCCGCATAATTGGCCTAACGTGGCCTAGGAAGTGCTTTAGCCATGGTACCTGACGGAAAAGGCGTTGCCAGGATGTTAAAAGCAGGGCTTTTTTCCTAGGTTTCAGGTGTAGCAAATAAACGGACATTTTCGTGCAGCTGGCCACCTTCTGCTTTCGCTTCAGCTACCGCATGTTTATGTCTGCGTACCGAGACCAGTGCTCTTTGCTTTCAGAAAATAGCACTTCTTTAAGGAGAGGTCTTTAAAATACCCCTGGATGCTTCCTGCTTCGAGCCACTGAAAGAAAAGGACCAGGCTGTGTTGTGTCCGAGTACTTTGGTCACACTGGCTGAAGTAGAGTGCTATTTTAGGATTTTTGAGGTTTTTCTCTGCACCCCAGGTAGAAACAGAGGCTGTTTGTTTCAGGGGCGCCTCTCTGAAACAGATGAGCTGCTGAGAGGTTACTTCAACCCCAGAATTGAAAAGTATACTCTTCCTACATTCATTTTTTGTCTCTGCAGGAGCTTTTCAGCCTTGAGTCCTTTAGCCAAAATCCCGATTTAAAGAAATAACCACACTCATATGGCGGAAAACTCGGGTTTGGGTAAAGTTCCAACTCTTAGTAAACAGTTTAGGCTGGTGGACAGAGTACTTGTGGAGGCAACGACAGTGTGTGCCGGGAATTAGAGCCTGCAGTTGTGAGGCAGGTCTGCAGCGCTTGGTATTAGGGCCTGGGAAGGTCCTTGCATCCGTGCTTGTCAGATGCCCGTCGTTTCGGGATTCTGGGCTTTAACGTGGTGGTGACATCGGTGGATGTCAGAGCGAGCGCGTTGTCCTCCGGCGCTCACCTTGTTGTATATGGCACGTGCACTGGCGTGGTGTGACTTGTTGACCCTCAGCAGATGTGAAGCCATTGCGTCGGTTCCTTCAGTTTCGGCAGAGCTCGGTGTTCTGCTGCCGGTCACCACCGACTGCGGGGCACGGAGGTGTCTGCAGGCGCCTGGGGCTGCTGCAGCATCTCCTCCGAGGCGGCCTCTGCTCTCGGCATAAAATCAGGCCGAGGAGCAAGGCGAGGTGACGGTGCTAGGACATCTCGTTGTTCGATTCACCCCTGCGCACGTCTAGTAGCTGCTCTGTGACCATGACCGATGCTAAATTTGGATCGGTGAGAACAAGAACTCTTTCTCCTGCTGCGGCTGGATACCCGAGGACGAAACGTCATTGCTCCAAAATGTGGATCCCAGAGAAAACACGAGGTGGCACACAACGCTGCCTCATCCGCCTTATGTAAGCCATCCCTTGGCAGCTGCTGGCTGGGCTTTGCCTCTCTAAGACACATTTAGATGCTTCCAGCTCTTTCCCTGGGCTAAGTCTCTTCTCTGCCTGCCACACCTCTCGCTCTGGTACTTTCCCTGCAGTTTCTCTGATTTTACATTTTCAGTGCTGCTAAAAACACGTTTAAGCCCTTTTTGAGTTCCTGAATTCTTATTAAACAAACAGCAACGACCTTTTTTACTCTGTTCTGAATGTGTACTTAATTTGCTCAGTTTTTCCGTCTTTAATTGTACCCAGCTTATCTTCTGTCACAAGGAAAGCCTTTTATGTTCAGCGTTCCTGTTCCTTCACTGAATGGTGCACACTGAGAGATAGGTGTTGGGAATTGTGGAAGCTCTTCCTGCATATTCATTTTTTTCAGGAATAGCTGCCGGTGGAAACATTTGCAAAAGTTGCTAAGAAGCAGATTTAATGTGTGGTTTTCATGAGCTTTTATGTTTGGCTGCATTTTTTCTCGTATTACTCTTTTTTTATTATCAAAAGACATTTAATTTCAAGGGTTAAGTAATGAATTCTCTTTGAATTAACTTTTTTTTCCCCCTAGGGATTAATGTCAGTTAGTCAAAAGGAATACTTAAGCGAGATGTCCCGTCTTCTTTCACACTCAGTTTTGAGAAGCTTCAGGAGATTTGTGTCTATAAACCACTGTGCGATTGGTTTGTAAGCACGTGAAGTCGAACTTCTTTGCAGGAATTGTTCATAAGAAATGAGTTTTCAGATCATTTACTCCTTGAGCTTAAGAACTCTTAAGCAAACTGTTAGTCAGGCTTTGTAAAAACACATTCAAAGCAGTTGAACTTCAGATTATCTGAGATATTGTATGATCCAAGCTACGACTTCCGCAGCGGCAGGACCTGTCCCGTGTTTGCCACGTGACAGAAGTCCTTCTGGATACTTTCCCAGCGGTGCAGTACGGCTGTCCTCGACATTGTCAGGTCGTCCTGGATAGCCAGGTGCTACTGTCCAGGTAGGGAAGGTCATAGAACCATAGAATCCTTTAGGCTGGAAAAGACCTCTAAAGTCATTGAGTCCAGCCGTTAACCCAGCACGGCCAAGGCCACCGCTAACCCGTGTCCCTGAGCACCACATCTCCACAGCTTTTAAATCCCTCCAGGGATGGTGACTCAGCCACTTCCCTGGGCAGCCTCTTCCAATGCCTGATGACCCTTTCGGGGAAGAAATTCTTCCTAAAGCCCAATCTAAACCTCACGTGGCACAACTTGAGGCTGTTTTCTCTGATCCTACGGATGATGGACCGGTGACTGCAGAAAGGCGTTCGCGTTCTCCTGATGGGGATCTGATGTCTTTTGGGAGACACACTCCCTGCGTTAGACAGCGTTATTCACTACAAAGTCATTGATCGGGTTTTATTGGCTTGATTGTTTTTTCTGCATTGGACACAGCTCGCAATTTTGTGAAGACCGTGGTGCTGCGTAACACCAGCACTGTCTGGCACGAGGACCTGCTGCTGGAGCTGTTCTCTTGTATCCTCTGCTATATTGAAGTGCAGGTCCGGAATCACACCAGCTAAAGGCTGGATTACCAGTTTGGAAAGTAAAATCACTTTTGCTTTCTCTTCCCCTGCCCCACCTTTATCGTTTCCGCTTGCTGTGCATCACTGTCGCCATCAGACAGATCAGGAGCCAGCATATACTAGGTGGGACTCTAGGTCGTGGTTTTTGTGTTGAGCTGCATTAAGAATTAATTGCAACTAAGCCTATCGTCATCGATCTTGCTAGGGAAGTGGAGAACATGGAGCGTGTCGCGTATGTTGGGTAAGGGGGATTATCCTGCTGCATCCATTTTGTGTCAAGTAGAAAACCTGAGGAGCTCTTGGGGAGGGACTCTCCAAGCCTGGGCAGCAGGGTTCAATCCCACTTGGCAACTGATTTCACGTTCAGGGACCTGGGCTTAGGGGGGAATCAGGTTCAGTGCCTTTAATGAGCCCAAAACAAACCTGTGGAAATCTAACCCTCAATAACCTCAGTTAAACTGATGTCACACGGCCTATTAATCTTGATTTTCACAATTAATAAAATAACCCAAAGCCTTTCTTGCCACATGAAATACGCTTGAAAAATTGATCACAGCACGTTAGAAGCAGGAGCCAAAAAGCTTCAGGCTGCTCCTGTCTCCAATGGTAAATGAACATGAGTGCTGATAATTTTAGGAACTGTGAGGCTAACGAGTCCTTTTGTGGGTTTTTTTGTTTGCTCTGGGAGCAGAGCAACAGTAACCTCAGGCCCCGACGAATTTTTGTTCCTGCAGAGCATACTCATCTTTAAAATTGCACAAAAGTCTCCTCTTGCAAGCAAGTCCAACGGACAGTGAATTACTCAGGGGTTTTGAGGATGCGGGCTTGTTACGTGGTCTGAAATGGAAGGATTGGAAGGCAAACGAGGAGCCCGCGTGGGTGAGGACAGATACCCCATCCAGCCTCGCATGGCGCGTTTGCTGTGTCCGTGTCCCAGCTGAACACGTGGGCTCAGGTCACAGCTTGGGTTCATCTTGGGCCTTAGTAGGNAACGAGGAGCCCGCATGGGTGAGGACAGATACCCCATCCAGCCTCGCGTGGCGCGTTTGCTGTGTCCGTGTCCCAGCTGAACACGTGGGCTCAGGTCACAGCTTGGGTTCATCTTGGGCCTTAGTAGGACCTGGTCTACTGCTCCTAACGTGGACGTGACGCTGCTTGTTTCACAGTAAGAATTTGAGTGAGTCCTTCTGTGACGGACTGACCAAAAGGATAGACCAAGGAACGCAGTGGCCAGCTTGTATAGAATATGAGAAAAACCAGACACATGGCAGGTTTGGCCTGGTGTGTTCCCAAAACAGCCGCGCTTGTGCCTCTGAAGAGCGTGTGTAAAGCCAGAGAAAGCATTCATGCATTATGTAGTATTTTCAAAGTGTGGAGGATGCTTAGACACCTCCACTCTGGAAATTACTGAGCCTGCTGGCAGCGTTTTCATGTGTGCTGTTTTTCCACCCACCTCTTTCACGGAAGAAGACGTGAATATGAAAGCTCAGCAGAGCTGGTTTATGCAGCCCCTGTACAGCTGGTATCAGACCCTGCTCAGTTCCCCGGTGTCACGGCACACAGCACAGAGCGCGGCCCACGTGTCTGGTTGGGGGTGAGGAAGGTGACGCGAAGCACACGTGCCACAGCTCTCCCTGCTGCTGTGCTTGGGTAAGAGCCCGTGTTATGCTGTCCCCAAATAACCATTGTATCTTCCTACTAAAAATAACTTGCTGTCTCTTGTTCTTATGCCCTTCCCGTAATGTAGGTGAGCAAGGCATAAGGAGCACAGGTGCAGAAGAAGCCTGCGTGTGTGTTACTCTCCAGACTAGCTGGGCTGGAGGGAAGGATGACACTCTTTATACTTCGGTTATGTAGCATTTTTTCCCTCCAGCTCCTTAAATTCATGCGTTTCTGCAGGAGAAGCAGGTGGTAGTCACAGCCCGCCCTCCCTCTGGAGCTGGCTACTTGCCCAGAACAGAGCAGGTTGTTTCCAAAACGGGCAGCTTTGGTAGCACAAAGCGCAGTAAATCTTCGAATACCCTGATATTGTAAAGAGTGTCCTGCGCTTTGTTGGGTCTGGTACTCTTTGAACTTCGTGTTCTGATCCTGTGTACGTACTCTGTATGTTCTTCATCCAGGATCCTTGTTCCTTAGTCTTCAGTGTACGATTATCTGACCCAGCCTGAGTCGCGCTGTGGCCGTGCTGGTGGGACCCAGTGTCCTCATCAGAGACTCGGAGGTTCTCCGGTTCTGTTTTCGTGCAGCATTGGTGGTTTAGGTGCTCACACAGGCAGTCAGAGAGCTCAGCTCAGCCAGGAGAGCGAGCAGCGCTGGCGTCGGTGTCTTGGATGCCGCATGCGGCAGTGACCAAGCTCGCAGGCCTTCCAGCCAGGATCGCTGTAAACAGGAACCGGGGTGCGTGTAGATCAGCTGGGATTAATCTCTCTTCGCAGCTGGGAGGCAGGAGTCTTTAACCCTGAGCAGAGCTCGGGAGGAGGAAGGATGAGTGCCACAAAGCAGAGCCGTTCAGCCGTCCTGCCTTTGGCTCGCCAGGAGCCCTGAATCAAAGCTCAGAGGGGAGGGATGACGGAATTTAGCGCTCAGTGCTTCTGGTGTGGATCCACAGAGCCGCATGTCTCGTGGATGGCTTTTCAGGCCATAGCAATTCACACGGCTTTGTGAATTCAGAGCATTCACTTTGTTGGACAAGGGCTGAACTGCAGGTGCCCTTGGTTTATCTCTCCCTTGCCAGAGATGCCCTGCGGGATGCTGAGCAGCGTGTACGGTGACCCCCTCCTCAAGACAGGGGTGGTGTGCGATCGCTCGACCCTGCAGCGCAGCGACAAAGATGCGCTGAAAATACACCGTTACCTTCTTGCGCCACGCGTGATGCATTGTGCACCCTCCAAACAAACCTGATGCGGTCTCCGCAAAGCTCAGTGCAAGCGTTAAACTCCTTTATGTGTTCTCTTTGGTGCGTGACAAATCCGTGCATCATTTCCAGTGGAACGTGTTGTCGCACAGCTCACCCCAGCGACTAGTCCCCCGAGAGGGAGGATGCTGGAATGGATGCTCTGTCACATGCTCTGATCTCAGCTCTGCCGGGAGCTTGTTTTGTTGTAGCCGGTCGGCTGGGTGGAATAAGCCCGTAAGCCTTGCCCCAGATCCTGGTGGAAGCATCAGTGAGGCTCCCGCAGCGTGGCACTAATGTAGGTGTCCTGGCAGCAGGCTCGCGGCACGGGCAGTGGACGGCTGCGTGACAGCCAGGCTCCTTTTCGGCTCCTCCCAGGCAGCGTTGCCTTTGCAGCCTTTAGTCCAGTCTTCTGGAGTGAGGGAGGCAAGTCTTTCCTAGCCGTTCCTATGTGGTGAGCTTGGAGCAAGAACGATTGTTTCCTAGCTGTTGAGCAGATGACCGTTTCCTGTTGGATTTCTCCCCGTTTCTGTTACTCATGCAGTTCTTTCTCTGTCTCGTCCCTGTCCTCTTCCCTGTTGATGCTGCCTCCCAACTTGCAACCTCTTGAGCATTTCCCTGGTCTCTGTGCCGCTTCCTTGAAATGCTGAAATATATCTCAAGGCGAATCCTTGAGGAACTTTACCAAGGACTTCTCTCCTAGATAATACTGCTTTTTAGTGCTGCCCCTGAGCTCCGGTCCAGACAGTTCCTTAGTTAGGAAGGACTCCTGCTTTTCCAGTTCAAGTCACAGCTTCCTGGGGATGCTGTTCTCCAGGGCTCCAGACACTGCTGGTCACAAAGGGTATTAGTTTGTTCCTTAAAAGTATATCAGGTTGCTCCTTAAAATAGGAAGTGATATCTCAAGGGCATTTAGAGTCTCTTAGTCCTTGCCGTTTGCTTTCTGCTTAGCAGTGATCCCAGTGAAGGTGTCTGTCTGGCCTGGGTCGCTGAAGGACGAGGCTGGGCTCTGCGTCGGAGAGGAGTCTCTGTTCTGTCGTGTTGGTCGCCTGGAGCACGGCCGAGTCTGCCTGTCTTGCAGAAGCAGTTGAACCCAGAGCCTCTGTGCACAAGTTCGTTAGGCTTAATCAAATAAGAGGCGAGACGGTGACATTTGCTGGATTTTATGCAGGATGCTTCGCTTTGGGTGTCCTCTCTATATCTCTCAGATGTGCTGCGTGTAGCAGGTCTTGTTTTGAGACCGTTTCGTGGTAAGAGCCTGTCTTTCTGCTAGTGTTTCTTCGCACACAGCTTGCGAAAAGCCTGCTAACCCAACGGGCTGCAGAAGGAGGCTGCAGCAGGATCAGGCTCGGCTTCCTTTTTGAGAAGCATTTCGCCCTCCGTAGCAGCTTTAATGCTCTTCTAGTCAGGAATCCAGCCAGGACCACATCTTGCTTCAGAGCTTCTGCTGCTTGGCTTCACTGCCTCCCACACAGAGGGGGAGAGACTACCTGTATGTCTGCACACAGCGAGGAGGGGAATTGCCGGCAGTCCTCTGCGAGCCCTCTGGATAGCTCTTTTCTTTTGACATTGGAGGATTCTCCTCTTAAATCCATTCTTGGCTCAAAGAAGAGGTTTTTTCGGCATTTAAGTTCTCTTGAACACTCTCATCTCTTCTGCAGGATCTAAAAATGTGCCATACCCGCAGCACTTCCTCTCTTAGAGACGTATGTCCAAGAGCTGACTTCAGGTGGTGTTTCGAGCCCTGGCATGCTGTTACAGTCTGTCTGTCCGGGGAGTTCCCAGCAGCGTTGCAGACACAGGTTTCAGCCTGCAGTGCAAAGCAGGTTGGGATTCTCCACACCTCGATGCAGAGCGAGTTCGTTCAGCTCACGTGGGTGAACCAGATTTATTGTGGTCTGGGGGAGTCACAGCATCACCGAAAGAAGCGTGTAGCCTCCCGGCTCAGCACATAGCCAAAGCAGCCCAGCATCATGCTCGGTGCTCTCTTGAGCGTGTTTTCTCCATTCCTTATATTTCCAATTTATCTTCCCTGCAGCTTCCTTGAAATGATGGAAGCCCGGAGTCGAGGACACACGTCGCCACTAACAACTAATGGGCAAAGCCCTTCCTCTGGCTCCCAGTCACCCATAGTACCTCCGAGCTCCACATCGACGGGCAGCTCCAGCCCTGGCACCCCACAGCCGCTGCAGCCGCTTTCCACAAGCTCCATCATCTCTCCTGAACCCCCTCCATCTCTTTCACCAGTGCCTGCACCTGAAGCCCAGCAGCCACATGCATCTCCGCCAGCTACAGCCTCCCCAGCACCTCCGGCTGCTGTCCCGCCACCGAAGCGCAGCATTATTTCACGTCTGTTTGGGATGTCTCCTGCGTCGGACCCCTCTCCTCCCCAGCCAGGTAAGTGCTGGAGTGCAGTGTCTAGGCAGGGTGTCTGTCACCTGTGGGCATTTCTCTGTTTTCCTTTCATTTTTTCTCCCTGCGAGAGGCTGAGCAGACAGCAGTGTGAAGACCACAGGCCCTGAGCGTGTGCAGCGTGTGTCCCGGGAGAGCTGCGCTGTCGCTGTTTTTCTGCTGATTGGCGTTTTTGTTTGTCTCCGTGCTGGGCTCAGATGGGGACTGTGTCCAGCGGTGGCTGTAGCGTGCTTCAGGAGGAAGGTACTGAACATGCAGGGACACTAATAAAATAACCATCGGCTTCTTACCAGGAGCACATATGCCTCTTGAATAGTAAGAAAGATTGTTAGAGAAGCTATTTGAAGCGTTGTCTTCACAAAAGTCTTGCAGCTCAAAGGGGCTCCAGTGTGTTAACATAGAACAGCGGAGTGCTGGTTTTAAAGGTTATTCAGCCAGAAATGATCATGTAAGTCCAGGCTCTGCAGCCGATTCCCCTCCGGGGAAATACGCTCCTTCAGAGATGGTCTGGGGAGGAGGGCAGCCCGCCTCCACTTCTCCCTTAGTGCTAGTACACAATGGAGCAGAGCAGCTCAGCGTTCAGTCCAAAGCTCTGCCGGACGAAGTTGCAGGGCAGAGGCATTGAGGGTTTTGTTGCATGCACTTTTACTGATCTGGACCTTAATTTGCCTGTCACATTCGCTTTGTTGGTGGAGCTAACTGGAGCTGCAGAACTAGTACTGCCTAAAAATCATTAGCATAACACGGTTTAAATCACCCTTTGGAAATACCTTCCCTCTCAAACTGTCAATCCCTAGAGCTCACAGTGCTCTCGAGACACCCACAGAAAGAAAGGAGGAGGTGCTGGGGACATGGTTTGCAGTTTCAGATGTTGAAGCCTTTCAGTTTTAGATCTGCACACAATGTTCTGCATCCTGAATCTGTTACCAGGTGTGACATAGTACACCCATTTCAGTTTGTTGATGACTCTTCCTACCCAGAAGCAAACGAACCAAGAGGAGCAAGTGTTAGAAATCCTGTGTCAATAAAAAGCCCTTTGTCATACGGATATGTAGAAAAAGACACGTGGTCGGTCTGCTACCGGTGTTACAATGTTTGGGTTTGGGGTTTTCTTCGTTTTCTTCTTTTTTTTAAATTCTGTCACTTAGCTTGGGTTTCACTGTTTTAGGCTTGTGGTCTGCAGTCCTGGTATCTCAAGGGTGCTTTTTAGGGGGGGTGCAAAAGGCAGCTAGGAAAAGCTGATCTGTCGGTGTTAGTAGGTTTATGTAGCGTGCCAAGGGTCTGCGCCTCTGCTGGAGCATGCCTAGGGGCCAGCTCATGGGAAAGCCGTTGAAAAATCACGGTCACAAAGTAATACTTGTTTTTTATGGGAGCTGCTATTTAAGCTTTCCCTTGAAGTCTTGCAGTAGTAATTCTTTTGGCTGTATTTTTTTCTTAACACCAACGCTATTCTATGGCATTAGTAATTGTGTTGTTTGTATGCAAAAGTGATCTGAAAGCTGTACTAGTAGGGCAAAATCTAGAAAAAAATATACAAATGTTGTTCACCCTCAAGAAAAGAGCCTAGATGTGAAGTGCAGTCTGAGCAGAAGAAAAAGGTTGAGTACTGCAAATTCTGAAAAGGTTAATCGCTTTAGGCTTCTTGGTTATGCTAATTCAATGAGATTTCATCCTGGTGCCTTGAAGATGGGTAACGGTGTCTCTACAAATAAGCTGTATTAAAGCGAGTCTCCATTGCGGTAGCTTTTGAGATTTTGGTTACACAGGGCATCTGAAAGCACAACGTGAACAGTTGTGCCTTTGACAGTTACAGTCGAAAAAGCAAGAGAGAGGTGAGTGGGTGAAGTGAACGGGCTGGAAAAGGTAGGAGAATAACGAAGGGACATCACACAGGAGCGGGCACACAGCATAGGCACAAAATCTGGCTGTGGCGTAGTCAGTCGTAGCGTTCACTGTAGAGCAGTCAGCTGCCGTGCTAGAGAGTTTCTCAGACTATTTGAGATCCTGGGTCAGCTTTTTAAACAACAGGAGCCGTGTGTGGTCTGCGAATGTCCTCATGCAAGGTTCTGGACTGGTTTGAGTATCCTTTTCGTACCCTTGCTGTGTAGCGGAGGTCCTGCTCTGTGGCTGCTGTGTGTGTGCTGAAGGGGCCCTGGGCAGTATAGATCTGTAAAAAGCAAACTTCTGTCTTGCTTGTGGTGAACCCTGTGTTTTACAACTGCTGTTGCTAATGCAGATGCTGCTGCTGCCACTCCTCCTCCCCACCCCGAAGCCCCTGCAAAAGTACAGAGTGTGGAGGACTTTGTTCCCGATGACAGCCTGGACCACAGCTTTCTAGAAGACCCAGCCCCACAGAAGGACAAAGCGAAACCGCAGGCTAACCGCCGTGTCGATAGTGAAAGGTAAGGGAAGGAGGATGGAGGGAGAATGAGACAGGGACACCTCTGGACGCACAGTGAACAATGCCTTGAGCCTGGCTAACCAGTTGCAACTGTTCAGAAAGTGATTGCAGAGCAATTAGCTGCCCCTAAGCTGTGGCTGTGGCACAGTCAGTCATAGTGTTCACTGTCTCCCGTCTGGTGATACGCTGCTCCCGGGGGATGAGGAACAGCAGTAAAAGCTAGCTATCGCCTTTCTGGTTTTGCCGTCTTGCTTTCATGCTCAGTGTTGGTTGAGCCACTGGGTTGCTTTGGGTCAGGAAGGGATTTCTCTTCTGGGCAAATGCCCTGAAACATTTGAGATAGTTTTGTTCTGGAACACAATGCACTTTGCGGGGATATTATGTTTTGCCTAATGAATATTTTCCCACCGCAGAGGCCTAGTACTGGCATTCCTGGGGCATTAGAAAGGGGGTTGTGTTTGTTGGAGGACACTTGGGGGCATCCATGGCTTGATGGGATTCTGGAAGGAAGAGTGGAGGGGGTCGTGCACCCTTGGGAGCGTCACTGCATGCTTGCCTGCAGGTTCCAGAAAAGTCTTAGAGAGTGCCTTTCCTTTTCCTCTGTCTATTTCTAATGTTCTTTCCCAGCATTTTCTCTCTAAATTGGAGAGATAAAGATTTGATGGATGGACTGTTCAGTGGATAAGGAATTGACTGGATGGTCACATCCAGAGAGTAGTGCTCAACGGCTCAATGTCTGGATGGACATCAGTGCTGAGTGGTGTCCCTCAAGGGTCTGTACTGGGACCAGTACTGTTTAGTATCTTCATCAGTGACGTGGGCAGTGGGATCGAGTGCACCCTCAGCAGGTTTGCAGATGACAGCAGGCTGAGTGGAGCGCTTGGCACGCCTGAGGGATGGGATGCCAATCTCGAGAAGTGGGCATTTGTGAACCTCATGAGGTTCAACAAGGCCAAGTGCAAGGTCCCACACCTGGGTAAGGGCAGCCCCCAGTATCAATGCAGACTGGAGGATGCAGGGATCAAGAGCAGCCCTGGGAGAAGGACTTGGGTGTAGGGGTGAATGGAAAGCTGGTCATGAGCCAGCAATGTGCCCTCACAGCCCACAAAGCAACTGACTCCTTGGCCGCATCACCAGCAGCGTGGCCAGCGGGTCGAGGGAGGGGATGCTTCCCCTCAGCCCCGCTCTGGGGAGACCCCCCAGCAGCGCTGCGTCCAGCTCTGGGGTCTTCAGCACAGGAAAGACACGGAGCTTTTGGAGCGGGGCCGGAGGAGGGCACCGAAACAATCAGAGGGATGGAACGCTTCTCCTATGAGGACAGGCTGAGAGAGCCGGGGTTCTTCAGCCTGGAGAAGAGAAGGCTCCAGGGACACCTCACTGCAGCCTTCAGTGCTTAAAGGGGGATGATGAGAGAGATGGGGACAGACTTTTTAGCAGGGCCTGCAGCGACAGGACAAGGGGTGATGGTTTTAAACTCAAAGAGGGGAGATTCAGACTGGATATAAGGAAGAAATTTTTTACGCTGAGGATGGTGCAACACGGGCACAGGTTCCCCAGAGAGGCGGTCGATGCCCCATCCCTGGGAACGCTCAAGGTCAGGCTGGATGGGGCTCTGAGCAGCCTGGTTTGGTTGAGGATGTCCCTGCTCACTGCAGGGGTGTTGGACTGCATGGCCTTTGAAGGTCCCTTCCCACCCAAACTATTCTGTGATTCTATAATTCTACCCTCCAAATGGCAGAGAGCTGTGCTTATCCTGTAGGCTGGATTTTCTTCTTTTTTTTTTCCCTTTTCTATTTTTTCCTTTCCTGGCTTTGATGTTTTTTAACCAAAAAAAGGGAAAAGGGATTGTGCGTACTGAGCCGCTCAGACAAGAGGATGTGCAGCAAGCTGTCTGAAAGCAGACTGTCACTTACGAGGTGGCCTAAGCGTACTCACAGGCTCTGCATCCCTCTGCTTAGAACAGCCCTTGCCTGCTGCCGCTTGTCATCAACGCTGGATCAGCCAGGAGAGTAATTAAACGCTGATACAGCTCATCTGTGAATGTCGTGGATTCTGCGTCTTTTGACATCTTTGTCATGATTCAGTGTTCTCTAGTTCAACCACAACAACTTGAAATCGATGCTGTGTGTGGGGCTCGCTGCCTGCCTGATGCAGGTCAGCCTGAGTCATCATCCCTCGTGGTGGTAGGACACGTGGATGTTTTCTTAAAAAAAAAAAAGGAAAGAAAGACAAAAAGTGGTGGTTGCTGGCCTACAAAGCATTTTGCTCACGGCTGTGGCTGAGCTGGGATATTTTTCTGTGTTTAACAATGAAATGTGAGGAGAGCCAAGCCTGACCTTCCTGGGGTTTGCTGAAGGACTGGGTCCTGGAGTGCCCTTAGGGCCCTTCAGCTGCAGTTCTTGCTGTGGGTAGCAGGTTGGGTGTTTGGCAAAGGCTTCTCTTCTCCAGAACATCAGTCAAGTAGGTGTTAAACTACACAAAAAGCCAGACATCTCAAAACAGTGGGGCAAGAGCGCTGCTCCTTGGTTGCAGAGTTGTCACGTTCTTGGCTGCTCTGATGCCCTTCTGCACTCTGTCCCCAGTCTTGGTGGCCTTCCAGTGCGTATGAGCTGGTGGGGGCAGAAAGAGAGACACCCTTTGGCTTTCACAGAGCACAGAGAGGACACTTGTTCACAGTTTCATCCTTTAATAACAGTGGTAGCCATCTGCAGTTAGAACAGCTCTGTTTCCCTAGGAGGAGACCTTGCAGCACATCCCTGCAAATTCAGATGCTCACTAATTCTCTGCAGCTTGGCATCCACGTCTTGCTCTGGTTTCTTATGCAGTTCACACAGTCTTCGCAGTGGTCTGGCAATTTTACCTTCTGTTTCTTGCCAAAAAGGGCCTACTGCAATAAGCCAGATGTGCTGAAATTCAGAGATGTAGATGTGGTGCTGACCATCGCCTGCAATAATTGATTTCCTTCAGGATGTCAGTTACAACCCCACGATGCCCAGGAGCAACGTAAGAGTTCTGTAAGCACCGTCCCTAATAATCAGCTTCTCCTGCAGTGAGGAGGTGGTTGTAGCTGCAACAAAATCTACCGCTGCAGGAATTGATCTCTGACTTAGAGAACACAAAAGTTCTCTTGTGAAACCACTCAAACCTAGTGGAGATTTTATTCATTTTAAAAAATGAAATACCGGAAGCTGTTTTGCCATTGCTTCTGAGTGAGGAACAAAACCTGAGACCATACTAGAGAGATGCGTTCAGGTGTCCTGAACACTTTTGAGCTTCAAAACTGTAGGGCCATTGACAGTGTGGCAGAAGAATGGTCTGTGTGTTGAGAACTGGTGAAGTTACTTCTCTTACCCATATAAGAGGAGTTGCCTGGCTGTCCACAAGCAAGGATCTTGCAGGTGGCTCATGTGAGAACACCTTGGTGCGCAGTGCGTTTCGCATGTGAAGGAGAGGTCATGACATTCACAGAATCACAGGCTGGCTGAGGTTGGAAGGCAGCTCTGGAGGTCAGCTGGTCCAAGCCCCTGCTCAGCCAGGGCCACCCAGAGCTGGTTGCCCAGGGCCGTGTCCAGATGGCTTTTGAGTATCTCCGTGGATGGAGGCTCCACAACCTCTCTAGCAGCCTGTGCCAGTGCTCCATCAACCTCACAGTGGAAAAAGTGTTTCCTGATGTTCATAAGGAACCTCCTGTGTTTCGGTTTGTGCCCCTTGCCTCTTGTCCTGTCACTGGGCAGCACTGAAAAGAACTGGGCTCTGTCCTCTTTGCACCCTCCTTGAGGTATTTAAATACATTGCTAAGGTCCCCCCACGCCTTCTCTTCTCTAGGCTAAGCAGTCCCAGCTCTTGTGTGAGCGAGCCTTTCCTCATGTGAGAGACGCTCCAGTCACTTAATCATCCTCGTTGCCCTTCGTTGGACTCTCTCCGCTATACTCAAGTCCCTCTTGTACTGAGGAGCACCCAGCTCTGGACACAGCACTCCAGGTGTGGCCTCACCAGTGCTGAGCAGAGGGCACGGATCCCCTCCCTCGACCTGCTGGCAGGACTTTGCCGAATGCAGCCCAGCATACCATCAGCCTTCTTTGCTGCAGGGACACCTTGCTGACTGACGTTCAGCTTGGTGTCCACCAGGACTGCAGGCCCTCTTCTAACAAGCTGCCTTCCAGCTGGGTGGCCCCCAGCACGCACTGATGCACGAGGCTGTTCCTCCCCAGGTGAAGGACTTTGCGCTTCCCCTTGTTGAACTTCAGAAGGTTCCTGTCAGCCCATTTCTCCAGCCTGACGAGATCCTTCTGGGTGGCAGCATGACCCTCTGGTGCATCAGTCACTCCTCCCAGTTTGGTGTCATCCGCAAACTCACTGAGGGTGCACCCTGCGCCACCATCCAGATCATTAATGAAGATGATAAACAGGACTGGGCCCCATGTTGGGCCCTGGGGAACACCGTTAGTTACTGGCCTCCAACTAGGCTGTTCACCACCCTCTGGGCCCGGCCATTCAGCCAGTTTTCAGTCCACCTCACTGCTCATCCAGCCTGGGCACCAACAGCTTCCCTACAAGGATCTTGTGGGAGACGGTGTCAAAGACCTTCCTGAAGTCCAGCTATCCACTGCTCTCCCCTCATCTACCGGGCCAGTTATTGCACCATAGACTTTTGCCAAACTGATCAAGCATGACTTGCCCTTGGTAAATCCGTGCCAACCCCTCCTGATTATTTTCTTGTCATTCGTGTGCCTGGAAGTAGTTTGCAGGATTAGCTGCTCCATCACCTTCTCAGGGATCAAGGTGAGGCTGACCGGGCTGTAGTTCTCTGGGTCCTTCTTCTTGCCCTTCTTAAAGACAGGAGTAGCGTTTGCTTTCCTCTTCAGGAAATTCTTCAGGCACTTGTCCCAGTTGCCATGATTGATCAAAGATTATCCAGGGCGGCCTCGCAGTGACATTTGCCGGCTCCCTCAGCACCCGTGGGTGCATCCCATCAGGGCCCATGGGCTTACGTATGTCCAGTTTTGCTTTGTCCAGGATCCCTGACCTGATCCTCTTCCACCAAGGGTGCATCTTCCTTGCTCCACATTACCCCCATGGTGTCTGGGACCTGAGATTCCTGCAGACCCGCCTTGCTAGTAAAGACTGAGGCAAAGGCGGCATTCGGTACGTCAGCCTTTTCCGTGGCCTGTGTAACCAGGTCCCCCTTCTCACTGAGCAACATGCCCATGTTTTCCCTAGTCTTCCTTTTGTCACCTGTGTACTGAAAGAAGCCCTTCTTGTTGTCCTTGATATCCCTGGGCAGATTTGATTTCCTTTGGGCTTTAGTTTCCCCGATTTCATCCCTGGATGCTCAGACGACGTCTCTGTATTCCTCTCAGGTCTTTGCATCCACCCTCCTTGTGCTTCCTTTTTGTGAGTTTGTCCATGGGGCTCCTAGTTCATCCACGCAGGCCTCCTAGCATGTTTGCACCACTCCTTATACATCGAGATGCACCGCTGCTGAGCTTGGAGAAGGTGATCCTTGAACATTAACCACCTTCCTTGGGTCCTGCTTCCCTCCGGGGCCTTATCTCACAGGACTCTTCCAGGCAAACCTTTGAAGAGGCCAAAGTCTACTCTCCTGAATCCAGCTTGCTTTCTGCCCCCCTCCCTCTCCTCAGGATCCTGAGCTCCACCAAGGTGGCCTTTGACCTTCGCCTTCTCAACAAGCTCCTCATTTTTGTGGGCATGAGGGCCAGCAGAGCACCTCTCCTTGTTGGCTCCTCTGTCGCTCGGAGGACGAGGTTACCATCAATGCACCAGGAACCTCCTGGCTTCCTTGTGTCTTGCTGTCTTGTCCTTCCAGCAGACGTGGAGGTGGTTGAAGCCCACAAGCACCAGGGCCTGCGAACATGAGGCTGTGCCCATCTTTTTGTAGAGGGCCTGATCCGCTTGTTTTTCCTGGTCAGGCAGCCCGTAGCAGACACCCACTCTAGTGTCACCTCTCCCCGTCCTCTCTTGAGTCCTCACCCATGAGCTCTCAGCTGGCTCCTCACCCGTCCCCAGGCAGAGCTCCACGCGCTCCAGCAGCTCTCGCACGGGAAGAGGGGAGGGCCTTGTTCTCGCCGTTGAAGCAGGATGTTACGGCGTGTAACTGAGCTGCTTCCTCGGCTCGGCGGTGTGTTCGCGTCCGTTTGTAAGAACTTGTTTGCTTTGCTTTTCTGAGCTTCAGAAGGAGGTTGCAAAGTCTGGTGTGTTTTAGTGACGTAGGGAGTTCCTGATTTCTTTGCAGTGATGTCATGTGAACCCCAGTTCCCTGCACCATAACGTCTCTGAGCAATGGAGCAGGAGTTGACATGGAGCGGTAACATTAGAAAAAAACGCTTTTTTTTTCCTGAAGCGTGCTCGCAGTGAGGAATGCGCTCACGCCTGTGGAACAAGGCTGCTCTCGCCCAAAGATCAGACGGTTGCCGAGACTTTCAGCACTTACTGATGTCTTTTGGTGTTGCTATAGCTAAATCCCAGCTCGGATCTACAGAGATCAGTGGAGCCCTGGGTTTTGTTTAATGGCGCGTTACGGTTCTCTAGCTTACAATACAGAACTCCCCAAATCCGTTTCCTTGCTGCTTAATGAGGAAGGCAGCTCAATCTCCCAATTTGCTGTTTCAGAACTTACTTTGCTGCTCTCTAGCCTGATGCCCTGAGCCAGCGTGTTTGTGACTGCACCGGAGGAGCTAATCCCGCTCCACATAGGCTCCCCGGCGGCTGGGTCAGGCTGGCCTAGGTCCATGGCTGGGCTGTAGGTGTCTGACCGAGTTTATGCTGCACCAAACGCTGTTCCTGTTCTGTCTTCTTGGCATCACAAGGCATCTATCTTAAACATTGATTAGATTTCCTTGTGCTTACATCTGAAGCGCTTTGAACTGGTTCTTTGCTTTAGTGGCATCTGTTATTTATACAGTGGTACCCAGCTGCACCAGACCGAGTGAGGGAAGCTGAGGACGCTGATTCACGCTGGAAGGCCCCCATCTCCTACGACAGTCATGCAGGCTCATCCTGTGGCACGTGATTCCCTCACTTACCTGCTTTATTAGAGTTTGGGTTTTTCCTCCTTCTCTAGCCCCAAAAACAGGCGTGGCAAGAGGATTCTGCCAGCTGCCCACGGGGCTGGCTCCGCTGGCCGCTCGGCGGGGCTGGTGGAACATGGTCGGTCCGGCTTTGAGACCGTGTGCTCAGGTTGCAGGAGGATTTGTTTCATCACCAGCACCCGCCCTGCGTACACAATGGAGGGCTCACTGAGGAAGCCCCGACGTGCTCTTTGATCGCTAGCTCAGATGCAGATCTTGGCGAGCATGGTCGGTTGTGGTGGGTACCTGTGCCTGTGAACACGTTGGCTCAACGCTAGCGCGGACTTGGCAGCACGTCAGGTGTTGGAGGGAGCAGTGCAATGTGCTTGGTTTTGCATGCTCTGAATTCCTTCCAGCTGGAACCTCAGGACCACAAGCTGATGCTAATTTTGCATTGTCAGACCTTGTTTATGCTGCAGCAGTGATTTTCCTGACATATATTCACTCCATTGCTTTGCTCTTAAGCTGTCACTCAGCGATTTGTGTGGAAGTTATAGATGGAGGCAGTGCATTCGCTGCAAAGGGAGGTGACCCACTTTGTGCGTGGGTGTGTGTACACACGTGGATGTTCCGTTTGGACTGGGAATGCTTCAAAGGCTGCAGGTCTCGTACGGTGTGCGGTAGCGGGACAGCGGCAGCAGTCTCTGAAGAGCCCCTGTGCCTAATAGAGCAGGGTTGTGTTAAAGAAATGCAGTGTCACTACTTCAGAATAATATCCTGCCTTTTTTTGGATGCAACTCCATTTTCTTTTCAGTGCTTTTCGAGAGGAAACTCTGCCAGTGCTTCGCAGACCTCAGAAATCGCTCACTTGCAATTTGTGCAGCCTTGGAGGCTGGTTTAGGCACCAGCTTTCTTCTCCTTTGTGTGGGACGGGCTGCGTGCCTCCTTTCTGGCTCGATTTGAGAGCAGCAGTGTTCACGATGAAGGGGCTCTTCAGCAGCCTGCCTCTGCTTGGCTGGGAGCTGCGCCGTGAGTCCTGAAAGCAGAGGGATCCACACCAAAAGCAGAGGAGGTGGTGGTGCTTAGCCCTCGGCTCAGCACTCTACCTCAGACAAGCCTCGGTTGTAATCACTCCCGACGTGCTGCACCGGTTGTCATAGGCATGGTGTCCCACACGTCACAAATAACTCCATTATCTTGGCAGATCTATTAATTCTTTAAAACTAACTTGTAAACCAAGCTGTAAGAAGAGGCAGAGCGCGTAGCAGAATCATCTGGACTGTGTTAGGGCCTCGGCATTTCCCATGCCGTCAGCACACCGTCTCTTCCAGTGCTGGCTGTGTGCTACTGACTGGGAACACCACCTTCTTCCAGATTAAGGACTTTAGGTTTTTGTAATTGCTTTTATGCCTCTAAAATCTCATCTATTCCAAGCTACAGTTTGGGTTTTTTTTTTGTCTCTGCGTAAAAATGAAGGCTGCATTTGTACAACCTGTATCAAGTCATTGGGACAGTGACTATTGTGTGTGGTGGGTTATCAGCAAGGAGCTGGGTATCTGTTACGGATAATGCAAATGAAATGAGGAAAGGTGCTGCAAAGGCAGCATCACCCGAGCCTGGGGAAAATATCTATATTCCTGACATGAGCAAATCCTTCAGAAGGTGTTAAAATTGTTGAGTCCTGGGGATGTTCAGACAAGAATCCTCAGCTGATAATTTCACAGAATCCCAGAATCCCAGCACAGTGGGTGCTGGCAGGGCCCCCTGGAGATCCCCCAGCCCGACCCCCCACCAAAGCAGGTGCNTGCTGCAAAGGCAGCATCACCTGAGCCTGGGGGAAATATCTATATTCCTGACATGAGCAAATCCTTCAGAAGGTGTTAAAATTGTTGAGTCCTGGGGATGTTCAGACAAGAATCCTCAGCTGATAATTTCACAGAATCCCAGAATCCCAGCACAGTGGGTGCTGGCAGGGCCCCCTGGAGATCCCCCAGCCCAACCCCCCACCAAAGCAGGTGCCCCCAGCACAGGGGGCACAGGGACGCGGCCAGGCGGGGTTGAATCTCTCCGCAGAAGGAGACTCCACAGCCTCCCTGGGCAGCCTGGGCCAGGGCTCGGGNCTAAAACTGTGTCCGTAGGTTAATTTAATTTGGGGAATGTTAAAGCATGTTGTGGTGTCTGGGTAGCTGCCTGCTTCAGGGAGCACCAGAGAAGCAGGGATAATTCAGGAAACTAATAGCTGCAAGTGAATTCCCGTAGTAGTGGCAGTGTATGATCAGGTTTAATTACAAGACGTGGGGATTAAGGCAGGCAGTTCCCATGGTTTAGTTGGCTGATCCTTGCCTGTTGGACCGGAGATGTTCTGATAGAGCTGAAGCAACAGGCTGCTCTGTAGCACCAAGCCTCACCCCTGCCAGCCGGTTATTTTCAGCCTGAGCAGGAGCAGCCACTGCGTGACCCATCCTTCTGTGGCCAGTTTTGGCCAGGGCTCGTGCCGCCGCTGCAGCCCACGGGGCGCAGGGCAGGCCTGGGCAGTGTGCAGGGGCAAGGCTGGCAGTGCAGCTGCGCCAGCCGGAGGGTCGTTGGCCCTGGAGTTGGCCAGAAAAGCCAGGCGAGCGACGGTCTGCTGTGAACGGGAGGCATGTCTGTGCTAGCGCACCCTGGGAGTGCCGGTCTGATCATCGTCTGTTTTGCAGCGACGGAGAGGCGCCCGCGGGGAACCCCATGGTAGCAGGTTTCCAAGATGACCTGGATCTGGATGACAAAATCCCCAGCAGATCCGTGCTGGCAGCAGAGCGGGTGCCCAGCAAGAACGTCACCCTCTCCAGTGAGGAGGATGAAGAGGAAGAGGTGAAGGACTCTAAGATTGTACTCGCACCTGATGAGGATGTCGACACAGAGCAGGAAAAAAAAAGGTATGAAGCACAGGCTGAAATGTGGGGTCGTGCTGGCAAACTTGGGCCTCTTGGTCCTGCCGCTGACTTCTGTGCGGCCTCTGGGGAATCTCGGTGTCTCCATCAGCCTGCTCCTTCAGCTGTGAGCTGGGGCTGTGTTTACTTTAGATGTGACTGCTTTGTGCAGTGTTTTCTGCACCACACCTGGGCAGCATGCCTTTGAGCGCTGGGCTCACTTGGGTCGCTATGTTTCTGCTTGAGAATGGCCCAGCCTTTTTCTCAAGTTTCAACCAGAGACCGTGACTGAGCGCCGGAACATAGTGGTGTGAGGAGGGTGGAGGAGTTGAGTCTTATGGTGAAAGGAGTGAAAGTCATTCACCACACCCTGTGCTGGAGAACGATGAACTGGATCGTGTTCTCCATACCACATCCTGGGGGTGATAGGCCCTGGGATGTGTGTCAGCATCCACAGGGGCACGAGGGTCGTCTTCAGCCTGCTAGTGGTACGTGTCTGACCACACGCACGGCTAGGGTGAGCTGCCTCTCCCGCGGAGATGCACATTGCAGCCCTTGAGGCAGGCTCGGCTATTAATTGTGCTTTGCTTCACAGAGTGGGAATGTGGACAGGCTCTGACAACTTGTTTCTTTCTTCCCAGGTCTTCCAGAAATCCTCTGAAACCACAGAGCGAAGCAATTTTGACCAAAGCAACTGACCCGAAGCCTCCAGACAGTTTACCTCCACGTTCTGCATTCGAAAGAAACAGCAGCGGCAAGCTCACCGCTAGCCTGCCAGCTGCTGCTGCCACCACCCCGGCGGCAATCCAGGCCCCAAAGACCACTTCCCAGAGCAAAGGACATGCTGTCAGGCAGAAAGTGGTCAAAGAGGAAAAGCCTGAGGAGTCTGACAGTGATCAAGAGGGACCAATAGCTACTCAGATGCTCTCATTTGTTATGGATGACCCAGACTTTGAAAGTGAGGATTCTGACAGCCAGAAGAAGAAAATGGTAAATAACGTGCATGAATCGCTGTGCGCGGCTGCAGGGCTGAGCTTGAAGTGTTGAGGCATCTCACGGAGCAGAGCTTTCGTCCACTCTCCCGTCTCGGCGGCCGTCGTAGCGAGACAGGTGCTAAGCAACCTGAGGAGATTGATATAAGCACAAACCCACTAATGCTCTGATTGTTGAAGCCACATGGCAGCGAGGGTTGTGCTTATGGGTTTTAATGTGCTGTTTATTCGCAGTAAGTCCGAAGAGTGGTCAGTCCAGCAGTGTGGAAGGTAGGAAATACTAAGCTAATGGTTTTTTACCCAAAGTTTAACACGTAAAAGTGTGTGCATGGCAGAGAGAGAATAAGTGAGCTCCCAACAGTCAATCCAGCGACCAGAAGGCCATAGCAAAATTTGGCTGGCAAAGCTCCTTACTGAAGTAGGAAAATCTGCTGGAGAAAGTCTTTCTGGTATAGCCGAGTTAGCTGTAATGTCTGTGACGCTGAACACGTGGGCAGCTGCCAGTGCTGCCTGCAGGTGCGTGCTCAAGCCCACGGTGCAGCAGGAGTCCCCTCTGCACCCACCTCGTATTAAAGATGGTGAAAACGCAAGCATCATCTCTGGGCTGGTGGGAACTTGCTGCTGTGGCTGTAGATGTCCCTGGGTTCACTCGCAGCCAGCAGAGCGATCTCTAGGTACTGCTAACTGTGATCTGGGCTGGGCGGTGGCTGTGCAGGCGTACTCCTGGTGTCTGGCTTAGCTGGTGTTCCGGAGTGGTTTGTGTGTTTGCATCACTCCAGGATCCTGCAGAAAGGACAGTTGTCCCAGTTTCTTTGACCTTGCCTATGTGTCATGCTGTTTATTAAGGAATTTTCCATTCATTTAGCAGTTTCAGTACCTGCTTCTCCTGGCACTTTAATAGGAAAGCAAAAGTATTTGCAGCAAGTTTACTTCTCTTAGCATGCGATGATGGGAAACGGGACTTGTGAGGGAGCTCGCCGTTGTGACAGGGTCAGGGGGATGCCCCGCAACATCTCAGTGCTTTCCGAGTTCAAGGGTTGCCGGCCAGGCAAAGCAGTAAAAGCACCACCATTAGCAAGGAGGAGGGGGCATTGCCTGGGTCAGCAGGAGAGCGAGGCTGTGTTTGGTCAGGGTGTAGGGAAAGGGTGGTTAATGAATCCCAAAGAGGATCGCTTGGCAGGGATCAGGAGATCGTTAAACTGCATTTCTGTTCCTGTCATGCAGAGACAGAGGATTTGGGGGTGATGTCCAGTCTCTGCAGCATCCAGGGTTTTAGCCCACATCGAAGGGGCAAATTTGCCCCGGGAGCACATTCCCTTTTGACTCGATGAAGAGAGTTATTCTGCAAACACAGACCGCTTCCTTGGCCCTGCTGCCTGTTGCCTCTGGTACATGAGACCCCACAGAGCTACGCAGGGAAAAGGCTTTGTCTGTCGGGTCTGGGGGTGACTTTTCAGCCTGTTAGATTTGATTTTCCCCAAAACGGAGGTGCTTCTCCAGGGCAGTTAGAGGCTGATGCTGTTGAGGTAACGCAGGTGAAGGTCTCGTTTAATCCCTTTACATCACAAATTTGATTTGGGGAGTGCGGATGTTAAGTTATCGGAGCACGCTTTCCAGTACAATGCTACTGAGACATTTCACCGAGGCAAGAAGGAGATAGATCAAGGGCATTGATTTCCAGGCAGTAACAGCTCAGTTCAGCTACCGTTGCCTTCCCTCCTCCCCACCTGCTGACATCTGACGTCTCTGTGTACAGAATGTGTAGAGATTTTGGTTGAAAGAGTTGTCTGTGTTGTCTGCCTTTTCTTGTCTCTAGGATGAGTTCCCGGTCCGGGAAGATCTCTCTGAGTTATCTGATGATGATACCTCGTTGGCAAAGCCACCCCAGCCCGTGAAATCAACAGTTGACTCCTTTAAACTGAAAAATGACTCCGATCTGTTTGGCTTGGGTTTGGAAGAAACTGGCCCCAAGGAGAGCAGTGAGGAAGGTAAGGTCACACCTCAGTTCCACTCTTGCTGGTGGTGTTTGTCAGGCGTCTGTTTTTTCCAAATTGGTTCCAGGGTGTAAGCAAACTGATTTGCACTAAATAAAATACCTGTAACTTCATGCAGTGACCTGTGCGAGCCTTTAATGTGGTTTAACGCAGCATAAATAACTTTCCCCGTGGGAAAAATGAGTTTTTCCCGGTGGGGAGGGGGGGAACTGGGCTCGTCCGTGGCATCAGCACTGTATTATTTCTGTCCTAGCTGGAAGCAGGAGCACGTCTTTCACAAGCTGCTTCTGCATAAGGCTTCCTGCTTAGCGTTGGATGCCTGGAAAGTGGTGCTTGGTGTTGCGGTGTCCACGCCCTCAAGAATTTGGATCAATTTGAGCAAAATGCTCGGACATACCCTGGCAATTTGCCCTTCTGTTTTTGGGAAAGGTGGGGTGGGGTTCCGATCACAACCTAAGCATTCCTCGGGCTTTTTATTTTTTCCCCGTCCCCCGACGGAACAAATCCTACTCAAGCAAATAATTTCTGCTGTCTTGGCATTACTGCAAAACAACTTCCTATAGATCTGCCCCTGATGTCACCACGAAAGATGAGAAGTTAAAGACTCAAGGGGAGAAAAAGCTGTGAGCAGCACCAGAGAGAGATCTCTTTGAATAGCTATCCCAAAAGTGTAAGCAAGGTGTCACAGGCTGCGATGGCTTCATCGGCTTGTCGCTTTGAGTTGCTGAACGGCACGGCTTGAAATAGCTGCAAGTGCGTCTGCAGAGGCCCGGGTCAATAATTTCACTTCAGTTTAGCATCTTTAATAATTCAGCGTGGGTTCCTCCTATCTCCTCTTCCTGGGATAAATATAGAAGCGTAGCCTGGTAGCCATCAGGTGGAGCTTGACCAGCAGTTAGACTTCTCCATGGCTGGCTTGTATTTACAGATCAACCAAGGAAAAGAATGTGTAGGTAGGACTGGCAATCAACCACCACACGTGAAACGTGGTGCAGTTATAAACCCTCCTGTGAAACAGCCAGGTACATACTCCCCTGTTCAAGGGGGTTTCGTGCAAAGGCAGTGGATGCTCAGCAGTCTAATTAGCAGCCAGGTCATCAACCGCACTAACCTGGGTTGGGCTCTGGGGCTTGTTCGATACGGTGCAAATAGCCACCCGTGTAGAGCAGGGCTGCAGCACTGGCGCGTTGGCCTCGTGGTGCTATAATTTCCATATGCGGTTGGAGAAGCCGTGAGTGCTGGCCTGCTAGGGAGCTCCCACCTGCTGACACCGTGTCCTGCGCGGCCCTTCCATTACCGGAACACAGAGGAGCACCGTGCCTGGTGGGACTTCTGTCTTGCTTTGGATATCCAGTGGTCAGAGGGAGGTTTTTCCCAGGAGCTCTTCTTCAGTTCTGGAAGTAAGAATCTGGTCCCCAATGTGGCCTTTGGACCAGTAGAGCTGGTCTCTGTGTTTGTTTCGTAGTAGCTGCGATAGAGTGAACACCCAGCTCAGTGTTCGTAACACAGAGTGACACAGACAGTATAGTGCGTATCATTAAACTGGCCGTACGTGGTTAGGTTAGGGTGCGACTGCTGGGGCCTGTGTTGGTTTCGAAAGGGGCGCAGTTTGCCCTGCGGCGTTGGGATTGCCTTTGCGTGTGGCTCCTGGATGGGGCGTTTTGTTCTCAGAAATCGGGACGGGGCAGAATTGCATCTCTCACGGTTTAAATTGATTAAAAACAATGTTGGGTTTTTTTTGTTCGAACAGATAAACAACCTTCTAAGGAGAAAAAGAAGAAGAAAAAGAAAAGCAAAGAGGTACTATTTAATTCCTCAAAGCTGACCCGCCGTATTGTCTGGCAGCCAAGGAGAGGGGTGGCCTTGTGCAGCGCACTCTGTGTCCCCGGTGGGCTCCCTTCTGTTCTCCCACCCTACACTGGATCTGTGCCTCCCAGGCTCTGCGACCATTAACCACTTCACAGCTTAAAAGCAACCTTTTACAACGATTGGATTTTGAAAAGGGAGCAAGTTTGTAAAATGTAGGAGTAAATAGAGCAGGGCATCTCTGCTGGGCCGAGCCTGTTGGTGGCACCATGACTTTCTCCAAGCAGAGGGGCGTCCCCTGACAGACCTAATCTCCGAGGCAGTGAGGGAAGTCTGCAGGAGGCTTTGTCCGTGACATTTCTGCCTGTCCAATACTGTGGTGTTGTCGGGCACAGACTGCCTACCAGACCACTGCTACATATAAACCAGATGGTCTTTCTTCTCTTCTGTCCAAACTCGCAGAAGGGTCTTCTGGAATTAACTCCAAGCCAGCCTCCGTAGTAGGTGCTTCACCCTGAGTATGGCTCCCGTCAGAGCCGAGTTTCAGGGTGACGTGTGCTGGGTCTCAGGGTGATGTGTGCTGGGTTACTGGCATGCTCAGAGGATTTACACATAAAAATGTTCTCATTTTGCAGGAAGAGGAGAAGTCTGTGAAAAAGAAGAGTAAACACAAGAAGAGCAAAGAGAAGGAGGAGGGCAAAGAGGAGAAAAAGAAAAAGAAAAAGAAGAGCAAGGAGAAAAACAACGAGATAGATGAACTTGAGGCTTTTCTTGGAGGAGGAGGAGCCAGCGTGAGCAAGCCGCGAGGAGGTGGGGACTATGAGGAGCTGTAGGCTGGCCGCATGTGTGCGCAGCGGACTCTTCTGTCGTGGCTGTCTCCATCTTCTCTTACGAGGTACACCAGGACAGGTGCAGATGTGTAAAGCTTTGGCCGTTTGCCGTATATTCTCACGAAACGGAGCCGGCAAAACAAAAGCTTTACATCTGTGTGTGCTGTTCTGGTGCGTTCGTTACACAAAGGAAATCCAGCTGAGATGTACTTGAGTAAGGGGAAGGTTCAGGGCACGGTTCCCAGGCCCGCTTCCAGGCTGTCGTGTTTTCTCCTTCCAGAGATGCCCCGTCGGGCAGCTGGCGGGGTGTGGGAGGTGAAGGGGACCTGCCTCCTGCTCCGCCCCTGCTGTATTCCACTCCTGCACACCTGAAATTCCTGTCTTGTTCAGGGGAGTGCAACAAAACATGCCGCATGAACGCATCGTGCTCGCCTGTCTCAAGTCTTTGACTTTTTATCCTTCCTATTTTTTTAACGAGAAAGGTGGTATTGGCCATTGCTCCACCCAGCAGTTGAGCTTTAAATCGAGCAGATTGTGCTGTGGTACAGCTCTCTAAAACAGCAGCTGCAGGGCCAGAGTGAGAGAGAGAGTGCGTGTGATTTTGGAGTCCTTTGAACGGGACCTTTCTGCACAGCAGCTTAATTAGCACTCACTGGTGCTGCTGTTGGAATTCATGAAGCCCCATTGATTTCCATGGCCCCAGTGTCTCGGACACTACACGTAAGCTGCTATGCAGTTTGGGAAGACAATGCAAAGTGCAAAGCTAACCTGAAAAAGAGAGAGAAAAATCAGTGCTTTTCTGCATTTCCCACTCTTGAATTTGCATATTCTAGAATCCCCTCCCTTCGGTACCTCTCAGGGACATGACTCTCGTGTGGAAACGAAGACATCCAGAGCTTCAGAACTGTCTACAGGGAAGTGTTAGCATGGCAAGGCATTTGCTTCTCAGGCATTTTACAGTCACGCCGTACAACGCGGGCTGCCTCTGCGCTGAGAGGGACAACCGCTGTAGCTCAGACAGCGTCCTTCCCGGTCCGGCTCCTGGCGATCCCGCAGGTGTGTTTCCTGGGCCAAGCCCCGCAGCAGCCAGCGTGCTGCCCTCCCTGCCCCAGGCGGGGAGCCTCCTCCTGCCCTGTGAGTTTGGGAAGCGTTTCGAGTTTTGCTGCGAACTTACACCCGTGGGTCGGTGCCTGCTCAGCAGCCTCGGTTGCCGTTGGGCACGGGCCAGCCCGTCGCACTTGCCCGTGTCTCAGTGAGCAGCCCCCGGGTTTGATGGACCTTGTTAGCTCTCTGTAACCCCTTCTGTTTCGGTTCTGCTTTCCCTTTCACTGCTCAGACGGTAAAGCTCCCTCGAGGATCTGTGCGTTACATTACCCTGTTGCTTGCAGGTTGATTTGAGGTTTGGTTTTGTTCTCCCTCTCCGCTTTTTGTTGTAAAGTGTCAACCATGAAATCCAAACTGGGGTTTCCTTCTACATCCCTATAAAGCAAGGCGTTCTTTGGATTCGTTATCCACTCCAGGGCTGACTTGAACAGCAGGCAGATACCTGCTCCGTTTCTCTTTTTCTTTCCCCCAGCCCCCAAAATGCACTTGTAACTGTTTCCCTCTAAAACAAACTGGGTTTTTTGCTGCATGAGCAGTATATTGTTCAGGTCTGTTTGCCATTAGCATTTGCCTACTTCTCTGAGCATTACTGCGTTTTCTGTAACACTGTAGGGAAATTGCATGGGACGGTTCAAACTTGACACATGTCGGGAGGAAAAAGGGGATTGGGATGTGACCGGTTTGCGACCTCCCTTGCGAAAAGGTAGGCAGGCGTTCGAGCCTCGGCTGGCTGCCTCCTGAAAGCGCTTCTGTTCTGTGAAGATTTCGGGTCATGTTCCATTTTGCGTCGAGAAAACCTGGTACAATCCATTCTGACTATAAAGCTCTGTTGTACAACTGCCTCCGCACATCTTCTTCCCCGCCGCGAGCGTGCCTGCCGGGCTGGGGAGCTGCGTGTCCCTGCAGGGCCGTTCCACAGAAGGGCATTTCGCCGCCCCTTCCTCACGCCGTTGCATCCGTACGCTTCGTGGAACGGGGTGCCGAACTCAAAACCCTTCAACACGAAACAAGTCGAATGTAAAAGCCGTGAGTTCTTTTCCCCAAACTGAGGCCTGTCCTGAGGGAGCTGTCGTTTCACGCAGCGGAAGGGAGACGGTGGATTTGTTCGGCTCTGCTTCCCTGCGCCCGCAGCTCTGGCTCGCAGAGGGCTGCGTGGGCACTGAGTGCCCTGGAAACGCTGATGTTGCCATTGGTTTCGCTTTCGCCTGGGCTGGATCTGACCATCGTAGGAGCCCTTGCGCTCCCCGTGGCTCGTGTCCCTTGTCGGCACGAGGAGCTGAGACAAAAACAAGCGAAGGTGAGTCATTGTGTTCCAAAATACTCCTTTAAAAGAGAAAAGCAGACGCGGGAGCTCTCTTTCCTTATGCTGGAGCCCCGGAGGGCGGGTGGCGTGTTTTGGCTTTGGCAGCAAGGCCGGAGAAATCCCACCGTGTGGGTGAAGGGGGAGCACACAAGGGAATAGCAGCAATAAGGCGCTTTTCAGACTTGGACTTCGCCCTTGTTCAGGGAGTGCTGAACTGGTTATGGCTACAGCACGAGGTGTAATACAGTGCTGGCAAGCGTGAGTGAGGGGAGAAAGAGACCTCGTCTGAGCTGGGCTCTCGCATACCCAGTCTTTCGAATAAGCTAAATATAAAAAGTATGTGTACGTGCCTGTCATTATGGGGAAGCTTCCGTGGGATCACGCCGATATAAATAGTTCTGTGAGCATCTCTAGAGGTACGAGTGTATTTGCTTTTGGGTTTATCAGTCATCAAGAAAAAAAAAATCAAGAGCTGGAGGCTGAGGAGCTACAATTTCTTGCCGTTAACGGTGGGCAGGGCTGCGTGCTGTACAAGGTCTCGGTTGGTTTAGGGCAGGAGGAGGGAGAAGGGCAAATTTATCACTGCATTTGCAGCCTGCCAGCTGGGCCTGGTTCCCAAGCGCAGCAAAGGGAGCCCTGTCCCCGGGGGCTGCTGCTGGAGGCACGCGTCTGAAAGCCATGCTGCCCGCTCCCCAGCCTCTGCACCGCTGGCTGATTGAGAGCCACAGGGCCCGCGGCCACGACACGATTGCATCTGGGTTTCCGCTGTGCCGGCTTGAAGCCGGAGCATCCATGACAAGTCATGAGAGGTGGCTCCGCGGTCCCCTGCTCCTACCCGCCTTTCGTTCCCAGCCAGGGTCGCTCAGCTGCCGACCGAGCCTCTGCGGGTGCGGTACAAGAGCCGCCTGGCGAGCAGCCTGCGTTCGCTCGAGCATCAGGCTGGGCTGGCAGCCCTCCAGGAGGAGACGGGACCGGGCAGTTACCCCTCATCTGCAGGAGTCGCTGTGTCTGCTTTGTGGACAGATATTACAGCACGTGTAGTATTCTGGCTGGGACAGCTGGGGCTGGGCCGCTAAGCCGAGACATGAATGGAAGCGTTTATTTCGGGGAGCGTTCCTTGCTGTACCTGCCCCCGGAGCGGGATGATCCAGCGTAACGGTTAGCAGCTCCTGTCGCTCTTGGCAGGTCCTGGCGTGTGACTCGATGCAGCCGCTGTGACAAGATGTGGGTGAAGTCATACTCCGAGACCAGGCTGACGTTTTGATCTCCGCAGGCTTCACAGTGTGTTCTCTGTGCCAGCATTCCGGTGACTCCCGGCTGGGAGCTGATTTTAGCGAGACCTTCCAGCTCTCCTGCATCCGAGCGGCGTGGAGCTGACTCCTCTGTGCTTGCACGTCCCCTCCGTGTGGACTGCTCCTGTGCGAAAGCAGCACGTTCACAGCGCCCTTCTCCTGCTGGCCCAAGGCTCCTCAGCACAGCTGGCCGTCCCTGCTTGCTGAAGCTCTTGGTTGTGCTGATCTGTGTTCGTGGCTGGCACAAAACTCACCCCTGCAAGAGAATCAAGCTGCTTGGCACTGCTGCTGAGCCGTGTTGCATCTGGGTTTCCAGCCCTGCCCTGCGCAGCACAGCCCGCGCCAAAAGGACCGCGTCTCTTCATCCCCAGCCTATGGCTTCCTCCACCCCTTGTCAAAATACCGGGTGGAGAAACAGCACAAGGACAGACTGCCCGGTCCCTGCAGCTCCCACCACTCCCAGCCCAGCTCAGTTTGTGCCATCCCTGCGGGAAGCTGTCCATCCCTCTTCTGCCTTGGGGCTCGGCAGCTCTCTCGTAATTGCCATCCAGATTTGCCCCTGGCCAATTTATGCTTATTTGTTCCTTTGCCAGCACCGCTGTTCCAGTACTGCTGCCCCCTCCTCGCCCTGCGCGGGGGCTTGTAGCCCTGCTCTGCTTTCGTTCTGCTGGACAGGCCGCCCCGGCTGTGCTAGCCGCCGTCCTTGCACCGGCCCCCCTCTGAGTTCATCTCTCCGTGGCCGTGCCAGCCCAGATGAGGTCGTGCCAGGGCCAGTGCTTAACGATTCCCGGACCGTCCATCTCCTCTGCACCCCGTGACGGGGCTGGCCATTTTCGCAGCTGTACCCCGCTGGGGACGCGCAGCTGGCAGCCGGCTTGCCCGCGCGCCAGGCTGTCATCGTTCCCCACGATTTGCGGCAAGGGCCACGCGCAAGGAGCGCAACGATCCTGCCCTTTGAGGGATTCACCTTCCCCCCATCTCTGTTGCTCCGTAAGGTCGTAACACATTTTTCCCTGGCTTGCCAAGGCCTGGGGTGGGAATTCGCTTCGTTCCCTCCAGCGGTGAATGCGAAAAGGTTATTGAAAGTTGAGTTTTATCAGGACACAGGATGAACGTGGGAAGCTGCAGGTGCTCTTGGAGGAGGCCTGCCCTGGGAGCAGGCTCCGGGAGGAGCTGCGGGGCCGCACGACCACCCGCGCCGCACGGGCTGAAGGGAGGGCGGCGAGCGGGAGGTGGCTGAGGCGTCCCGCTGCTTCGAGGGACTGTGGCGCTCGGCTGTCCGTCTGGGACGCCCCAGAGCTCGCAGATGAGTGATTCTGGGGAAATCCCGCAGTAGGATGGGCTTAGGACCGGTTGCTGTAACCTAGCAACGGTCTCAATCATGGCATAATGTAATTAATCCAGCGGTGGCTCAGCCTGCTGCTTAAAGATACCAGGGCAAGTGGTTGAGCCGTTTTGAACTGTGGGTTTGCCTCCGAAACAAGCCTTCAGCGTCTGGGGCACGTCACGCATGTCCCTGGCGCTAGGGTGGCTCACGGCCTTTGTCTTTAAAGCGCTTGGCAGGGCGGTTGGTGAGCAAAGGGAGATCATGGCGTGGCACCCTCAGAGAGCCGGCGCGGCAGAGCCCGGTGGGTGCCGCAGGCTCGGGCAGCCCTCGGCGGGGTCACAGGAGCCGCAGCTGGCTGAGGCTGCGGGTTCAGGCACGGAGCAGCCTGGGGGGGACCAGAGCACCGTTACGGGATCAAGCAGGGGGTGCGACCTGCGTGCATGGAGCTGTACACGGGGCAGCGCTGTGGGGCAGCCTGTGGACCCATAGAACTCCTGGGTATCTCCAAATTGTTGGCAGGCTGTGCCTTACGGCGGGAGCAAGGAGGGGAAGCAGCGGTGCGGCTTTGTCACCGCAGAGGTGAGACAAGGGGAGGGGGGTGCTGTGTCTCCCCGTCTCAGAGACGCCAGTCTCCCCTCTTCCCCGTGCCTCTCCCTGCTCTGGGGCAGTCCCCGTCGGCATCGGGGAGCTCTGCCCGCGCCTCGGGTTTGGCCTCGTGGCAGCTGCAGATGGAGACCGTGCTGGCGTCTGCAGCCTGGCTGCGGGAAGGAGCCAGCAGGCTGGGAAAAGAGCAGGCTTCTCCCCAGCGCTGGTAGGAGAAACACCGCTCCCTGTGCCGTGGGCAGGAGACGGCTCCGCGGAAGGGTTTGAGGTGGTGGGCTCCTACGCTGGCCTCGCTGCCTCCAGCACTGCCCGGTGTGGGAGTCATCAGCCCAGCGCCAAGGGGGTCGGTTCGTGCATCGCTGCGGGGGGCCGACGGCTTCTGGGGCTCACGAGCGACTGGTGCTGGTGGGTGGCACCGCTTGGGCGGGCTGGAGCGACGCCTGGCAGCGCAGCGCGGCGCTGGTGCTGCCCGGTCACAGCTGAGACCCAGCTCCCACCACACACTGCCGCATCCCACTGGCAGGGCAACGCTGAGACCCCTCCTCGAGGGCACCCCAAACGGGCGTCTCCGTGCCTCTGGCACTTCTGTGGGTCAGCAGACGCATGCCCTGCGCTTAAGCTCAAGACTCATTGCCTGCCGGCCTCCGGGGACCGGCCCATCTTTCCCAAGGAGGCAGGCAGGAACGTGGGCTTCTCCCTTGTTTCGGAGCTGGGGGAAGAGAGGTGGTGCAAAGGAAAGAGCAGGGAAGAAGCTGGAAAGGAGGGGAGAGCCCCCCTGCACCCAGCCCC
>VZSC01004888.1:0-34365 GCA_013398225.1 Steatornis caripensis
TCCTTCCTTCCTTTCTTCCCCTTCTCTTCTTTCTTTTCCTTTCTTTGTCTCTTTCTTTCTCGCTCTCTCTCTTTCCCCCCTTCCCTTTTCACCTCCTTCTTTATTTTCCTTTCTTCCCCTCTTCTGTCTTTCTCCTTTCCTTCCTTCTTGTGCTCCTCTGTCCCTCCCTCCTTTGTTCCTTTCAAAACTTATTGACTCTGGTTAAAAGGAGGCAGTTTTTTACATTAAAATTGGCATAGGGAAAAGTACAATGTCCTGCCACCTCTCAACCTCAGTTCTGAGGATTCCAGGATTGTCAAAAAATAGTTTTTGAAAGCACAGAATTAGCTCAGAAGTTTGGGTCATCTTTCATGGATAACAGTGAAAAGTCAGGTCATGATGACTAAAACTGCTCCATAACAATAATCTCAAAGTAATAATCAAAGTCTAATGCTTTGCTTTGAAAACTATGGCTGAGCTCCTGGGCTGCGTTTCGGGACCTGCATGCTGCTGGCTGCTGGCTGAACGTGGGTGCTGGCGGAGGACACAGGACACAGCCAGTGGGAACGAAGCAGCATCTGCTACTCACATGGGGTCTGCAACACCTCCTGGCTGCTGTTTGCCTTCGGGCCAGTGATGGACTTCACTCAACAAAAGAAGGAGCTTATGTCAGAGTCTGCATTAATGCCAGGGAAAGCACTGAGCAAAGCAAGCCCTCAAGCTTGAGGCTGCTGAGCCCCCGGAGCTCGTGGGGGCCGAACCTTGTTGGTAATAAGATTTGAGTCCAAACTAGTTCCTGATAACAGTGAACCTACTGGAAGGTTGTGCTGAGCCTCAGTGGCTGGGAGGACCCTGGCTGCAGAGGGAGGAGTAGGGTAGAGCTGGCTCCAGCCTATGGCTGGACGTGTTTTATGGCCTGTGCAACATGCCATGCCCACAAGCATCTGGCCAGCTGTGGGGCTGTAATCCACACAGGTGGCTTTAAAATCCCCTTTGCCTGGGGAATAAGCTGCATTGACACCAACTCACACCGAGTTGTCCCCTACATGCTGCTCTTACGGCTGAGTTTCCCAGGCCACGGCGACAGACCAGGCGTCCTCCGTCCTCAGGCTCTCTATCCCATGCTGAGGATGAGCCTGAGGAAGCCATGGGTTTCCTTGCATCACTGTCTGGGGTCAGGGTCGTCACCTCCTCACCCTATACATTCCTGCCACTGGTCCAGGGGCATCACTGGCAGTGTCTGCAGGCTCACCTGTCACTGCCAGAGAAACACCACCTTTCTTGGGATTGCAGTGAGATGCCCCACTTCCTTGTGCGCCCTGCTAATAAGGGCTGGGGACAGGTCTCACCTACATGAGATGAACTCTGTGTGTTTGTGCCTTCCAGCTGGAGGGGAGCTGGCCGCACATTGTTTCACCACTACACGCATCCCACCGCCCCACCGGGTGTGCGTCGCCAGATGAACCTCCCTGCACAGGAGCTGCCCACAGTCCTGTTGCTCAGATCGTCGCCTTGTGCCTCAGATGATCTCTTCCTGCAATAGGTCATGCCGAGAGCTCCGGGTAGGCAGCAGCCCTGGTGAGCCGGTGGGTGCAAAGGACTGTGGGGTGAGCTCATGGAGTTTTCCTCCTGCCTTTCATAGTCAACTCACAGGAATTAATACACAGTAGAAGATGGCAACTGTGTTGGAGCAGCACCAAAGAGCTACATGATTTAAATTCTGGTATGATAAACACTTGTCAGATAGCTGACACTAATCAATAAATGTCATCTAATAACAACAGACTGCCATCAGACATGAACTCTATCCATGGGATTTTCACTTTGGATTTACAAAAAACCTTGTGATAGCAGCAGTTGGACTTGTTATATTTCTTGTGAACTAGAGCTCTGAAATTCTTGGCTTACCTCTCTCTGCATGTCAAGGCAATTAATGTTGTTTTGTTTTGTTTTTTTTTAATTTCATATTGGGTCAGTCCACATATACATAGCAACAAAAATGATACCAATAGAGTCACATGGTAGGAAATATAATGTTAACTTGATCCTGGCTGTGCTTTTTATGCTTAACAAGAGAAAATCAGGAAATAAGGAGAGTGTTGGATTTAATTTTGAATTTCCTGGCCCCTTGCTGTTTGTTGTCTTGAAGATAACACCATCTAAACATACGGGGTCTTAAAGATTTAATTTCCTTTTTCTATTTCCTAGTTTCTATTGCTCAGGCTTTCAGGCTTCTATTGTGGCTCCTCTTGAAGCAGAGACTTTTTATAATTCTGAGTGTGTTTTCTGATTCACACTGCATTTACATTCCTCTTGTTCCTTTCCACTTTTCTCCCGAGTGAAAGCTCTGTGTTCCTGCACACGGAGTCAGCCTGCGGTGCTAGAGGGAAGGCACGGAAAGCAGAATTTGTTGATACTGCCAGACCTGTTGTATTTTCCTTTTCACTCATCTCTCCGTGTCACCGAAGATGGCCATTGCCCAACAGGACATGTCAGCAGACCTTACATAGGGCAGTTTGATCTCAGTGTCCAATATGCTCTGCAAGAGTGAGAAATCCTCTTTCTAGATGCCAAAAATAAACCCCATCTTGTCATTGCACCTTGAGACCAATAGGCACAAGCACAGATGCTTTCCTGTGATGTAACTGAGCTTACCAATGCCATTTCCAGCTGCTGCCATCTCAGCGGAGGAGGAACCTCTGTCAGGATTTTGGCCACAGTTGTGTCCTTGCTGCCCTTGCTGCGCAGGGGCTGGCGGTCACCCACGGGCCAGGGAGCTCACTTCCCATCTGCCGGTAGATTCTCCACAACGAAAGACCAGCAAATTCAGAGGGATTCTAGCAAGGGATATGGTCTCCCCATCCAGGGCTCTTTGAAGGTTTGTAGTTTACCCTTGCTTCATTAAGATACAAGGTCTGCAGACAGAACAGTGTGCTGTCCTCACACATTTGTCTCACTGTCCGTGCTTTTTTGGGCTGGCTCCTTCCGTGATTTAAACCTGCACAATGTTTCCCATCATCAGATTTTTTTATATGAGCTATTCTTTTGATTGATGTTGAAAGGCCATCACCTATTCTTCTAGTGTGTCCTGGCAAGTAGCACCCTGCAGAGAAGGAAAAAAAGCCACATTTTCATAACAGAGGGTCTTCTGTTAATTTGGGCCAGGCACGCTACTTCCCACTTAGAATCTAAAACAAATTAAAGTAAATGGCCTGGTATATGTGAAAATTATTTTCTAATAATGGGTAGATATTCTTGTTTATTATTTATGTGCACATAATTCCGGTAGCAATTAACGTGCTAATGAAATCTTTACATAGAGTAATTTTTTAAATGAAAACACAATTGTGAATATGATTTGCTGCTCCTAGTAAACCAAGCATAATTAGATCCAGTCTAATAACTGTGCAAAACTATTAACATACAAAGAATGTACTCTGAAAAGATTCCTGTGGTGACACTGGACGATCACTAGAAGCTGAACTTACTTTTTCCAAGGTCCTGCAACCCGTAACGCTGCCGCAGTTACGTCACTCTGATCCCGTTGGTGAGACACTCCGCTGTTTATTTGCAGAAAGCCTGTGCACTGTGAACCTTTATTTGCCTTTTCTCGCCAGAGGATTTTACCCCTTGAGCAAGGGATGAAACCTCTTTCAAGTTTAGGTTTCAGGAAACCCAAAACTCAGTAAGAAATTAAGGTCTTGTTTTGTTTGGGGATTTGGCCATATTATATCCGCTGGCGACGGCCACTGATGGAGCTTTGTCAGCGCTGTCCCCAAGAGCATACAGGCAAAGCTGATATTTGCACTAGTGGAGATTAGCCGGCCCCCAAACAGGAATAAATTGCACAGATGCAAATCGCAGCTCGCCGCGCCTTGCTGACTTGCATAAAGGGTTTTGCCAGTGTCAATACGTTGGCTCTGCAAGTGGAACAGTTCTCCAGGGCAACTAAAGGCTAGCAGGTATCCAAATATAACATACCACACCTAAAGCAGAGCAGTGGAGAAGACAGGCAAGCCATGAAACGTGCTTCGGAGTGGCTTGACGCACACATGGGCCAGGTGAGTCATGGCCATCAGCTTCCCTCCCGGAGTACGCAGGAGCCTCTGCAAAACTTCTGATATGCCTGTGCCTGAGATCTGAGCTCATAGCAAAGCTTTCATGACTTCTGTCCAGGTTTTTGTTTGATTTTTTAAAACATGAAATAATAATCCTGTTCTGCTCAAACTCACACTGGGCAGACCAGGAAAGGACTGAGATGGGAATCCTCTCTGGATGCCTTAAGAGCTTAGAGGCCATTACAGGCACTTTAGCAGGCTTTGGCCAAGGTTTAATCCAGCTTTCTCTTGCTGAGATCCACTTTGCCATGACCTCACAATTATTTATACATCAGGACTCACATTTTCCAGTATGTCTGTGTACAGCCATTTTTACACACCTAATTAAGCCCAGAAATGCACGTTTAGTGCTCTAGCAATGACAGAACCACCCAATATTCTTTAGCACTTATGTACATATGAAATGGTGCATACAACATCAAAGCTGTGTACACACATTAAATAATTCATCCTTACAATAACCGCTGGAGGCGAGGGGGAGAGGCATGAGCTAAATAGCTCATCCCTGTTCTTGCAGCAAGTCATTGGCAGAGTCAGGGTTAAGCGCTGTGAGGGTTCGGTGCCGAGCTTTGTGCTTCATCTATTAGCTCTCACTTCTCTGCAGTGCATGTACGTAGCAGCTCATCTGTTATTTGGAACATTTCCTACTCCAAGACATTCTCCTGTGGGAAGCAGCTACGAGTCCACATGAACAAAATATTCCATAAAAATAAACTAGCGATCCCCGGGTTGGAGTGGCTGGTGCTGTCAACGAGAGGCAACGCTACACAGATTAGCGACGCCGCTTGAATCACTCGTGACTCCCACGAGCGTGTTGTGATGCCGGGAGGCCATGCAACCTCTGGCTACAGTGGTGGACAGGAGCACCGGGGAGCACTGTGTGGAGGAGGGCTGAGTGCTGGGTGGTGGAGAAAAACTCAAAACAAGATGAGTGTGGCAGCCATGTCAGTGGTTTTTTGCTCTGCCGTGCTCATGACCAAAGAGTACCGCCCTACCTTGGTTGCCCTCCTACTCCCTGTCATGATCAAATTCAATCAGCTGTCATCAAAAATGGCATAAAANTGCCGCTTGAATCACTCGTGACTCCCACGAGTGTGTTGTGATGCCGGGAGGCCACGCAACCTCTGGCTACAGTGGTGGACAGGAGCACCGGGGAGCACTGTGTGGAGGAGGGCTGAGTGCTGGGTGGTGGAGAAAAACTCAAAACAAGATGAGTGTGGCAGCCATGTCAGTGGTTTTTTGCTCTGCCGTGCTCATGACCAAAGAGTACCGCCCTACCTTGGTTGCCCTCCTACTCCCTGTCATGATCAAATTCAATCAGCTGTCATCAAAAATGGCATAAAACCCAACCTCAAAATCCCTTTCAAAATATGGGGATTTTGAGACTAATTGGGGCTCCCTTCCCCCTCCCTCAGCCTTCAGCCAAAGTGAGCAAACGAGGCACTACTGGCAAACTGAATATCTCTGCAGACATCCTGTAGCTTTATGATCAGGATGCGTCCTCTTGCAGGATATTATTTGCACGGTTCAGTTCTGTGTCACTTGTGTTGGCTTTTGTTTGTCTCTTGCCCTGAGCAGTCAGGTGTACGACACCTTTGAAAAAGCCCATCTGCAGAAGGCAGCTTTCCGAGGCTGGTAGAGACCATACCCAATGCTCTGGGAAAGAGCCAGCTCAAATGCAGTAATAATTTGATGTTTCATTGGCCGAGGACGGTAACTCTTGCTATTCTGCTGGCAATTTGCAGGGATATGTCTCTCCACATCATGCGTTTCTGACAGACACGGCTATTTTTCTAAGAAGCCTTTAGATTTCAGATATTAGAAATGTATTGCTGTTTTATTTTAAACTAGGTTGCCATGTGCTGCAATTGTTTTTCTACTCCATACAAGTTTACTTGTGACGTTTATATTACCCATTTGAGATGTTGACTCTGAGTCTTCATATCCTTTAAAAAGTCAGAGAAAACACCCCAAAATTCCTGTACATATTCCAGAGCTTCACACAACAGGTTCCGGAGAGACCTAGGTAACAGGGGCGACCATTTTCTATCTAGATGTGTTTGGACATTCCTTTATAGAGCATGTGCAAATATATTCCATTTTCAAACAGATACACCCTCCTTCTGTAACATGAGTCAGGAGAAAGCCCACACAGTTGTTTTGGTTACTTAGGAACTTCCATGCCTGATTAATCAGTTTCTCTTCTCTGCTTCGAGGAACCTAATTGAACTTGTCATTTTATTCCTCTGAAATGTACTCATAGATTAAAAAAATTCTGGCATTTCTAATATTTATTTTCCACACTGCAGTTGCCAAACGTATCTCCCTAGGGGATAATATAGATTGGCTTTCATATTAGCTAAGATCATCCTGTACATTTTGTGGTCCTTGCCTCTGGGGAATGGAGCATCTTCTTCTCTTCTGGTGCAGTTTGGCAGGAACGGAGCCCATTCCTACACCGTGGGGTCTTCCATATCAGCAGTGCACCTCCTTCTCTTGCTCCCACCATATCTTTTCCCTCCAGCATCTTCCAATTACAGTATTCCTTCCATTACCATTAAATTTAATATAATCCATCAAGTAGTCCCAGAGGGGATATCTTTCACTTTGGATTTATCTGCTAATAGACACATGGTAGCAGATGATATCTCTCTGTCTCTTTTCTGGGAGATTATTAATTACTAACACAATTTTATTGCAGAAACCTAACAGTCTGCAAACATAGTTTTGTATCTTCCCGTTTCATTTGAATTTGTCCAGTGTAAATTACCGCTTGACAGTCCTGTTTCTATAGGTGCTCATTGCATTCCAGCATAATTCATAAAAAATAGAAATAAATTACTTCATGGATGTGTTTCTTCTTCCTTAGCTCCCCATCCATCGTTTGATTCTATTCTCTTTGGCGCATTTATACACTCATTTTTCAGAGGTTTATAAATGTTGCAGTGGGGGCCTTGGATTAAATTCTCAGCTATAGGCACAGGGCTCCCATCTAGATGAATAGCTTCTTAGGTTTAAGGCCAGAAAGAAACATTAGATCATCTGTTCTTACTTCCTGTATATCACAGGTCATTACATTTCACACAATTACCCATGTATTGAACCTAATAGCTTCTTTGGCTAAAGTACGTCTTCTAGAAAGGCATCCAACCATGATTTGAAACTCTGCAGAGATAAGAATCCACAGCTTCCCTTGAGGATTTGTTCCAGTGGTTAATCACACCCCACTCTTAAAAATATATGCCTTATTTCCCATTTTAATTTGTCTGGCTTCAGCTTCCAGCCACTGGCTCTTGTTATGCATTTTTCTGCTGGTTAAAGAGCATTTTAGTAGCTGGTATTTCCTCCCGTGGAAATACTTCACATGCTACAAGAGGATCATCTTTCAGTCTTCTCTTTGATAAAAACCCCAAATGTTATGAGCTAGGTCTCTCACAGAAAAATGGATTCTCAAGCCACTAAATAATTTCTATGGCACCTTTCCCAATTTTCCCTCACAAGAAATGACATTCATGTGTCTGGTTGTGATCTGCAGGAGGAAAGCCTACTGCCTTCTCCTCCGTCCATTTAGGATATAGTCCAGGTGCCATCAAGACATGGTCATGCATAAATGCAACACCTGGTTCCAGTCCTGGGAGGTGATGAGATTTCTCAATCAGTTCAGCACAGTCTGAAAACTAAGTCTTGTCCTTCCCAGGACAAGGAGGCTCAGGACAGTAACACAGCCTTTGTCCAGATGCGCGTCCTCCCTCCTGCCCTCCCAGCTCATCGTAAGATTGGCAAGAAGGGCCAGGCTGCCGCGTGTTCCCTTGGCTGTGCTCGCTGAAAAAACTGCTGCACCTGTC
The DNA here is from genome assembly GCA_013398225.1 of Steatornis caripensis. Taxonomy (NCBI): domain Eukaryota; kingdom Metazoa; phylum Chordata; class Aves; order Caprimulgiformes; family Steatornithidae; genus Steatornis; species Steatornis caripensis. Next base: position 7,943 of record VZSC01004888.1, read on the forward strand.
AGCCTGTCTCTCCAGGGCCGGGTACACATCAGGGGACTCTTCTAGCCTCTGCTGCTCTCCTTCTGAAGCAAACCTCCTGCAACAGGGTACAAAGCATGGGGTGATGGATGAGCAACCACACTGTGGTGTGGTAGATGGGCTTCCTGGGCATGGTCCGTCAGGGATCTGCCGCAGAGAATCTCTTGGGGGGGGGGGGTTGTGTTGTGCTTTGCTCCTCCAAGCATTGGCAGCTTCTCTACAGATAGTGATACCTCCAGAGAAAGGGCCCTTGAGTGGTCCTTCCCATCTGGTACTCCGGCAAGGAAGAAGCAGCTATCGAACAAGTGCACTGATGTACGTAGCCTGTCCAGGCCTAATGTTTATTTTTATCAGCAATAAGTAGCTGCAAGTGTCTTCTGAATGTCTCTTTTAGATAATTAAAGCTTCACTTCAAAAAACAAACAACAATAGCTTTAAGGAAGTTTTATGGCCAGACTGGGAAGCACTGTTGTTTTTGCGGCTTGTGGACCCCAAGGGGAAGCGAGGACTGGAAGCAGTTTGCATCAGGCTCATTCCATCTGTGTTCAATTAAATCCTGGCCGGCGAGCGACATCCACCCTTGTGCCTTCAGCCAAACCCAGTGATGCTGCTGGAAGAGGCTGGGTGGAGCTGGAGCCTAAGGCAAACGGTAGATGACCGAGACAGCCAGGCCTTGCCCATCTATTCAGACCAGGACCAGGGTGCTGCCCCAGAGCTCCTGTTTAGGTGTATATAAACCTTTATTATGCAGAATGGAGGTGCTAATGGTGGTCACTAATGATTTTAAGTGCCTTTAGATATTAGATGCTGCCAATGCATGCTGAATTAATGAGGCTTAGGGTGCCTGAAGTTGGCATATGGTGGGATTTAGATCTGCTTACGGCTCGTGACAGCACAGGACAGGGGAGGCATTATGCAGAGCTGCCTGTGCAGGGATGCATGACCCCAGCCCTGTGCCTGTCCTTGCTGTGCAGCATTTCATGGCGTTGTCTTCTAGCATGCATGCAGGGATGGCCACTGGTGCCAGGCAATTTCCTTCCACCTGTGCCAGACAGCACTGAGAAGGTGCTTTGACTCTGCTCTTTGAGCTTCATTTGCAGGCTCCAAGCACACATCCTCAGCCAGGAAATCACAGGCAGTAAATACATTCAGACTTTCAAAGCAAAGTTGGATACTGTGAAGTGCTGAAGGCAGTGGGGAAGGAAGAGGTGACGCTGAGTGGTCTGCAAGACCTGCCTCTGGCTGGCAAGCCACCAGCTTCTAGGTCTGGTTTTTGTCTCGGAACTCCACCAGAGGGGTTCAGATGTGGTTTGCTGTGTCACTCTCAAGTCCCCCCTGGATCCCTAAGCTCATGGATGTGTTAGAAAATATCTGTGCTAGTGGATAGTTCTTAGATCTTGGTCTTCTGCAGATGTTGTGGCCATTCTGTGAAGTCCTCCCTTTGGGCATTTGCAGAAGGGAAAGATGAGAAAAGGAAGAAGGTTTCTTCGATGCTGAAACATTTTCTTTTTCAGGGAGGGGGTATAGCTATTTATTTACTTTTGATGGAGCCAGGGCAAACCATTTGTTTGATGGATTAGGCAGTTAGTTTTAATTTGTCAGGTTGCCTAGGGTACAGGACAGGCAGGTTAGCTGGAGCAATTGTCTCTATACAAATGGGAAGAATAATGTCCTGAAAAGACAGCATTAAGGGGACTGCTCTCTCCTCTGCAGACCATTCCACAATACTTACCCTTTAAATCCCAGTCAAGTCTCTTGAGGAGACCCATGTTACCAGTTAGAAGTAAAGGCTTGTGTGGCCTTTTAGCTGCACACTAAATACCGCTCTAATAATGCAGCTTTTGACATATGCAATGCTGGTTTTTCCCCCTCACAGGAATGGTTTGACAAAGACTGTTTATTTTTTTTGTGCTGTTGCTAATACCTCAAGCCTCTATTGTCACGAGTTGCCAGGTATAACAGCAATATATGTAAAAACAGGTTATTAACTCAGTGACTTGCAAAGGAGAATTTTGCAAAGAGTCTACTGTCTATCTCTTGCAAGGAGACTACTCCTCTTTGCCCAGAGAGCTTACACATTGCTGGTAATGTCTGGCTCGTTTGGTCCCCAGTTTAAGTTAGGATGGCTTAAGAGTACATGAGGTACACACGTATGTTAGCGTGGGGAGAGGTACAGTCTGGACTGCCAGGGATGATGATGACTGCCAGCTTCCCATGTGCATCTTTGCACCCCAGGGAAAATGTGGGGTACTTTGCCCTCCTGTGAAAGGGTATGGTTGCAATTATTTTTGTGGAGTAAAAGCATCCACAGCTCCGCAGTGTGACTGACTGATATATGACTGGCCTCTGTCGCTCTGCTTGTGAACGTGGTAGAGCTTTTCTAATTTACAGCAGCTTCTCTTCCTGATTTATTTACCTACCCAGCCTCTAGAGAAGATTGATTTTTTTTTAATACAGAACTAGATAATTTCTTTTTTTAACAATACAGGCCTGTAAAATCAAAGTTTGACTTGTTTTTTCTAAGAGTGAACATTTCCCAAGTGCTCATGTTGTCATTGGTAGGGATTCAAATAAAATTTAGGAGCAAAAAGGCATCAAGTGCTCATGCTGATGAAGAGATTGTAGTGGTTGTCCTGCCTGAGTGCTGCTGATGCATCTGAGATGTAGTTTGCTTCCACGATTGCCCACCAACTCATCAGCAGCTCCTTCTGCAAAGCATCTCCGTGCCGCTCTGCAGCGATGAGAAACTAACTGCTTCAGTTCCCAGTACTTTATCACCTTGATGCCCAGTAGTAGCAATGCAGAAACAGATACAGCGGTACAGAGAGCAGCAACATGAAGCAGGCAGCGCAAGGAGCTTGCCCCAGAGGTGATGGGCACCTGCACCAAGGGGTGCTTACACTGCGATATGAGGGCTGCTGCAGCACCAAGCTCGCTCTGCCTGACCTGGGACTTTGTGCACCGGTGAGGAGAGGTGTTCACCACGATATCTCCAGAGCAAAGTGTGCCTGCCCATGGTGAGTTCACCATGTGGCCGGTAGGCAGAGGGATCATTTGCACACTCTGCCCATCCACCTGAGCACGGGCATTTCCCAGGACTCAACAGGAGCATTTGAATCTTTAAAGAGAAGGAAAATACAAAGGGAATTTTCCAACCCAACAGTGACTTTTATTGTTGGGGAAGAAAATAGCCTATTCGTGCCAAAGTCACGGGCGCTGAGAATGGGGAGAGTTTTCTTAGCTCTGGTAAGGACTTTGCCTTTGAAGGACACAGATGCAGTCCCTGCAGTTTTAGTGCTTCAGTGGGCTCTGAAACTCAGGTTTCCCTCAGCGCTACTGCTTGGAAGTGCAGAACACTTTAAGACTGCTCTGATAATGAACAACAAGGCCCTGAAAGTCCCATTACACTCTTAGCACAGCAGGAACCTGGTTTCATGGAGCTGTCGAGTTGCCCACGTGACAAATCCTGTGCCAGGTCCCATCTCTGAAACCCAGGTCATGCAGTCTGGAAACGATCTGGCAGGCATAACATGTCCAAAAATGAAGAAATAAAAGTGTTATTTTTAGCTGGATCCATTCAGCTGGATTTGACTCAGCAGGCAGCCATGCAAACGCTTGTGTTGGCACTATGGAGGAGGCAGCATAGAGAGGAGAAGGAACAAACTGCCAGAGGGCAAGGGACCACAGAAAATGTACATCAGCCCATGTTCTTGTGCTTTGCCGCTGTTCACTTTCCTACAAGAAATACTTTCGCATTCATTCCCACCTCCACACTCTGCTCTCCAGAATGCAAGTGCCCTGTTCTCTTTTGAGACTTAGTCCACACTTTCATAGTCAGCAGAAGGATTTAAGCCTCAGCAGGGGCCAGCTGACACAGCAGCTAAAATTACATCCCAAACAACTATTTAAAAACCTCGTGTAATCAGCAAGAAAGGGCAAAGAGCAAAAGTGTAAGAATAGAGCGGCACTGAGTTTGAAGGCCCCCTCTGTCCTTTCTTATGATAGTCAGTAGCTTCATCATGTCTGCAACTATAAAATAAAGAACCTGCAGGGCCCAGCGGTATTTTGAATGGGTTTAAAAAGAAACGAAAAGACGGACACCTTCACTTCAAATCAGGGCTGAATGTCTTGAATGAGAGAACCCAAAAGGTCTCAGCTTAGATATCTGTGTAGGAGGTCAGCTGTCAGTCACTGTAGGAGTGGTCCTTTCCAGCACCACATGCAACCGCTGCCTGCATTGCCCTTGAGTGAGACAACTCAGTCTTTTAACTAAGCTAAACTAGATCCTCAGCTTTCCCAGGGGAAAATGAGGTTAAATGCTTTACCGGCAGATATCAGTTGCATAGAGGACTATTTGGGTTGAATGCCGAATTTGTAGGTGGACAATGTGGTCTTTTTTGAGTCTTTTACGACATTTACTGTTCAGGTACACTTCCCGTAGTCTACCCGCGGGGACTGCAGACATTTGGGCTTTTTCGTCATCTGCACATCGCCACAGTTTGGTCAGCTCCAGGATCCTGAGTGAGGATCGTGAAAGTTGAAAGGGGAAGCTTTCCTTAAAGAACAATTTGGGGTAAAAAGGTAGACTTCCAAGCTATGCTCAATGCACGCTTACAGCTGATGAGGCCCAAGTAGGAAGAAGTCAGCGCCCTTTGTGAGTGCCTCACCATGGGCGCTAACCCTTGGGCACAACAACATGTCGCTGCCAACAAACCCATCATCAGCTGCTGAGGTGTGAGCGGGGTGAGGGGGTGAACCTGAAGCTTTCCTCCCCCCACAGCAGCATCCACCCAGCACCTCCCAAGCCATAAGGGGATGTAGGACGTGCCTGAGGAAGGCGTTGTGCCCCGGAAGGTGTTAATCTTTTCTCATCGCCTACTAGGCTTGATAAGAAGTGGCAAATCCTCTCTCTTCACCTCCTTGTCCAGATCAGCGTTTCACGGTGCCCGGGTGCTCTGGTCCTGCTGCTGCAAGCAACTCAGCAACACCACTGTCCGCATGCGGCGAGACCGTCCCTCCCTCTGCCAGAGCTGTCGGGTTTTGCCGGTGATATAATAAGAATAAATAAAAGCCCTAAAATAAATAGAAAGAGATAAGGAGGCAGATAACTGTAATTCTCATGACTGATAGTATTACTCAATTTAGACATTAACATTCTACCTAAAGCTTTAAACCTTGGATTTACTGAGCATGCCTGTTATTAATTTTGCCTACTCAGACTGCATTGGTGGCAGGTAGGTGTATAATTTTAAAATGACTTTGAATTAGGTTACAAATTAAGCATTGCAGAGACAATGATTATATTTTTTTCCAGGCTGCTGCTGAAAGGCCTTACAGGATTTATTATTACCTTTCTGAAGGTTTGGGAGGAGTGTTTACTGGATGGATCCATAGCCTGTTTAATTCCCCACATTTCTCTGTTAAAATGATACCCCTAATCTTTGTTCCGTAACTAAGAAATGATGCATAGCAGGTCCCCACCTCTGTATCGTTACCCTGCTACATCTTAAATACTTTCTTTTCAGAGTTTCAACCAGAGATGATTATTCTTCACCCCTCTTGATGTGGCTTCTGCTCTTGGCCGAGTTACAGCAACCACCAAGCCCTGCCCTGGAGGACAGGGACACCATGGGGGAGTCCCCAGAGACCCTCACAGCATTACACACACAGCGGCTCCCGGAACAGCAAAGAACCAGGGCGTTTCCAGCTCCCTTCCCTTCTCGCTCTCTTCAGCTCGGTGGAAAGTGAGGTATCTCTGCGGTGCTGAGCCCTGGAGGGACTTTCAGTGAGATCCATGGGGAAAAAGAAAATAGATAGCAATGGCAGGGCTTGACCCATCCAGTCGTGGCTGTAAATGGCAGAAGAGGTTTCCCCTTTGTGAAATGAGTGGCTCTGAAGTTGTTTCACATTATTATCATTATTATTGTTTGGGGTTTTTTAGTTATTATTAATTATACATGTAGAGATACTTCTTTATTTTGGGGAAAGATTCTCAATATGTGTGCAGCCCGGTTTCACCACGCACACACATATATGCATGTGTATGGAGAGAGGGAAAGAAAGTAGTGTCAAAACAGCATCAGTGCAAGCAGTCAGGAAGCAGCTCTGTCAGCATTACTGTGAGAGCGGTTTTGTTCATGATGTTCTTTACCCCATCTGCACACATATGGATAAATAAATTGCTTCACTCCCATGACAAGTCCATTGAACTCCTGCCAGACTTTATGATTCTGCATTGACCCACCAGAATTCAAAATAGATTATCTTGGAGGTAAAAAAACCCAACAAATATAGAGGCTGTTATTTATTCTGTCTCATCTTTGTTTAAATGTCAGTGAAAATGCAAACACAATGGAATGTAAAATTGTAGACTCATATTTTGAAAATCTGGGGTAAGATATAATTTCTGCTAGAGTAAATAAAAAATTCTTAGTGATTTTATGGAGACAGGATTCCATACCTTAATAAGCTTTAACATTAAACTGAGTGCTGCTCTGAATACCGAAGATGATTTATTGGAAAGCAATACTGGGGCATGTCATAGCTAGTCATTAAGCTTACCCTGGCCTTATTATCGCTCTTTCTCCTAACTGAATTTCAAAGATTAGTATTAGATCACCGTTCATATTAAGGAGTCCTGTTAAAGGCAATCACATGCTTCATACGTTGTGCTGCTATTTAAAGAAAACTCTGTTGATACTCTTTATATCCATCACCTAAAAAGCCAATGGACAAAGGCAGAACTGAGGAAGACATGTATTCTAAACTGTCAAATAAAAATGCCCACATATGCTTTCTTAAACACAGGCAAAATGATTTATCTTCTTTTATAATCTGTTCCCAGACATTATGATTTAATTTTTAAATCAAGCCAAAGCCAGACTTTCACTGAAGATGAAACATTTTTTTTTTAAAAAACAACCAACAAAATGCAGATGTTTTGTTGACGATGTGTGTGCATGATGATACTGTGACTTCTTAAAACAACTGTCAGAAGAGCGGAAATAATAATGGATGTGAATGTGAAAGGCTGAAAAGATGACAGTGTATTTGCCCGCACACTTCTTGAGCTGGTATAGTGTGGGAAAGCAGTTGCTTGGAAAGTTGTCATTATTTTCTCTTGTGTTGTTTAGAATAGACGTACAATTGCAGTTAGGTGTTACCGTCAAGAGGAACTGTCGGTTTGTGGCAGTATAGCCCTTATTTTCCAGTGAACATGCAAATACAGCATGAATTGTTTCCTGGCTGCTTTGGAAGTGACAGCTTCAGTAGAAATACTCAGACTTCTTCTTTTAAATGTAGTATGCAGCTAAAGATTAAGATCTAATCTTTCATTTCTAGTTGATTTTGTTTTGCCAAGACTTTCTCAATTCATCGGTGACCTAATTTTTACGAATAGAAACAGTGTGGCACAACCATGATCCAAGGCTCCAGGACACGCTCACTGCATCCCCTAAGGACCTCCAGTGTTTTCAAACCACAAATGTGGAGAAGTAAAATTGCCCAAATAACATGAGATGAAGTCATATGAAAAACTGATCTTTTGAAACAGGCAGGGACCTTTCTACAGCATTTAGTGGGCTTTGGATCACGCATGTGGGACCACAAAGAGATCAGAAGTGTTTCCAACCCCTCCTTTCAGTTGTGGATGAGCAGCTTCAGGTGGGAGTGCTTTAGTGTGCCCCAGTGGCACGGCTGAGCTTGCTCTCCCAGCACAGCTTTTCTGCATCCCTTTTGGATCATCCCCCATCGTCCATCTGTAGCCCCCCTCCACCCCGCCAAACCTGCCCTCACTGGCACCGGACAAAACTAGACTAACTTTTTGTTTGTCTCAAGTCTTTGATTACATTTACCACCACCACTAACTAATTTAGGTCACCATTGCTTTTGACAGCGCTATTTTAGTATGCGTTCCTTTCTTCTGCTCTTTTGTGTTTTCTTTTCCTGAAGTATATGGGTTTGTCTCAATGTGACGTGACATCTCTGTGCAAACATATGCATCTGAGGAAGGCAAAAGAGATTTATTGCATTTCGGCTAATACAGAGGAAAGGGGAAATTGCCTACATAACGAAACAGGAGATTCAGTTTTAACTATGTCATTTCTCTCTCGTCTCCATAGTACTGAATACACAAATATAAAATACATCATCTACCTCCTCCTTCACACATATCAACGTACAATTAAAACCCACAAAGCCTGACAACCTGTTGTCAAGTTGTTTAAGCAGTTGTTTCAGAATCTGACAGACAAACTTATAAACAAAACGTAGAGCACCAGATTGTGGGATGAGGCAGCATCATCACGTGGCTTCCTCAGTTATCTCAAAATTTGGAAAACAAAAGAAGTAGAGGAATACTTTTTCTCCTTGAATAAATAACAGTTTAATTACATTATAGAAATAAAATGTGATATGGTAGGAATACACTGGAAATCTTACAGAAATACTATTCTGCTACTGGTAGGTAAATGGTCAAAGCTACTTTTCATGACAATCTGAACAGTACCTGTGTACAAACTATTATACAGGTTACTAATGAAAAAGATTGCAGCAGTTGCAAGGATGTTACCAGCTCAAACAAACATCTAATGATACAATATTCTTCTAAGAGGAAGTAATAATGTTAGATTTACAGACAATAAAGAGTTATGTTCTCCACTCTGAAACACTGGAAATAAAAAGCTCAGGTAATCCAATTTCTTTACCTCATATTATCACAAGGAAGGATTTTCCTTTCACTATGAAACAGCATCCCAAGAGACCCTGTAAACAGTTTATTCAAAGGTAGTATTTGAGATGTCACAGCAACATCAACAATTGTCCTAGTCTACAATTACAGACTTTTTAGGCCACTGCTTGTACAGATGACTTTCTAAATTTTTCACTTATTTATATACATTCAGCCCAATAACAGCAGGTAAAATGCGCTGTCTATCTCACTATAGACACACTAAAATTTTCATTGAAAGGCCAGTGCAAGAAGACGTGGGTAGTGATTGCACAGCATCGAGGAGATTATATTATACAAATATACAACTAGACTGTTGAGAATCTAACTCTGCACGCATGTGACACAGATGGTCTTCTCAGTAGATACGTGATGCCTGGAGTTGGTACGTATACGTAACTGCAACTATCGTTGACTGGTTGACGATGACGGTGTGGGTGGCCGTGGAACACAGTATCGTTTGGCTGTGCTATAGCTAAGTGAAAGTAGGCAACTGCAAATTAGGAATACCTAAAGCTGAAGTTTAAGTACAGCTTATCTTGGAACGGCAGCAGATTTTTCTAATGAAAAAGCAGTTCTACCTAGTGCGCAACGTGTAGGGAAATTGTTGCCACCTCTTTAACAAATGGTTCTAAGTGAACTGACACAGTTCCCAGAGCTTTAGAAAAACTCATTATGCAAATGAAGATAGTGATGATAGACGGTAACGTTTCACAGGATGCTATTTCTTATTATATCAGTAAGCACCAAGTTAAGTGCCAAGACAGCCCCATTGTCCCATGATTTATCACGTAAAATTTAGAACTTGAATGCACAACAAAAGTCCACGAAGTTTGCATGTAATTCACAAGAAGACAGTTTCAAAAATGGCTCTTAAAATACCTTTATGTTTCAAACGGGCTTCCCCTCCTCCTCCACGAGGACTGCTTTAGGATGGACTCCACCTAGATATGAGAAAGCTCTTCCAGAAGGAGGACCTGCACATCCTCTGGGAATCCTCTGCAATCTGCCGGTTTCGGCTGACTGCCGCGGCCCCCTCGAGAGCATGATGCCTTGTCCTACCACCCAGGTAAGCCGCAGGGGAGGGAGGTGGAGGAGGAAAGTACTCCTGTGTCTTCCAGCTGCTGCTCAGCACCTCACCTGATGAGATCTTTAACACGTGCCACCCCTCACCAAGCCTGAACTTGGAGCCACTTATGCCCCCCCAGAGCCACTGGCTGAAATCGGCTGGGCTGTGTGCGCTACCGGCTGCTCTGGCCTGCACTGAGGTATCGGAAATGCCACGGGGACACCACGGCAGCCAGAGACCCACGGCTGCTGTCCCCTCCCTCTCCCTCGCCATGTGACCCCGAGGACGGGCGGCAGGGCAGCATGGATTTGGCTCCACGCACCTGGTGCCATGGAGGGAGTCACCCCTCTTGCAGCAAGCATCAGGCAGCTAACGGGCTGAGCTGCCTTTGCAGCTATTTTGGCAGAAATCAGCCAGCAGAAGGGTGAGGAAATGGTCCAAAAAAGCAAGGCAGCAGAGAAGAGGACCCCAGACCTTCTGATTTGGAACAGAATTAGACTATCCATGCCTCAAAGGCTATCTGGTAACACACTCCTTGTCAGTGTCCCAGGCTGCAGAAACAATCCCACCACGGAACAGAGTCACCATTTCCCTTCAAGAACTTCTTCCTTGAAGCTGATGATAGTGTCAAACCTTGTCATGTGTATCCTGGTTTCACAGTGAGACTCGCCTCATTTCAAGCAATCATCAGATTTGAACACTGACGGCCTTAGAAGAACTTATCATTCTTTTCTGCCTTTCTCAGTTTTCAGGAGCGCCACAGACAGCCACTGCAGTTGTCAGTGCGGGCTCACGCCATGCTCTGCCTCTTGTTTCCCCTTATTCTCAAGCCCAACTGAAAGATTGCTTTCTCTAGCACATGGCTACAACTCTCAGAATGGATTGGGATGTTCTTAATACGGTACTTTCATCAGTAATCAGTTGGAAGAACTCAATTTTAGAAACAGAATTTGTGTGCAAAGCGTGCAACAAGAAATACAGTTTACATTTGGTCATAGTGTCCTATCTTAGTTATGCTACCATGACTCACACTGATTAGTATACGCATACACACACGCACACGCACACACACGTACACACACATAGATATTTATTTATATACACGCTCACACAATAAGAAAATGTCTAGGTCTGACAATATTTCCTCCTCTTTTAGTGAAGATGGGAGTTTGGCATCTCAGGCTCCGAATCCGCTTAAACCTGGGATACAGGAATGCGACACACTTCAAGTATACATCAGCTGCACAGTGATAACACCACATATTGAGTCTCACACATGCTGTCTTCAGTGGTCCAGCACCAGCACGTGGATTAAAACAGCTGCCTGTGAAAGCAGCCAATATCCGGGGCCTTCGTTTTTCAGTGTTCATATTCACGCCATGCCCAAGAGCAGGGCAATAGTCTGTACAACCATAAACGTCCTTCTGTATAAACGCAGTGGTATTTAAAAGTCTGAACCAGTGCATTCCTCTTACATTCCTCCTCTATTCCTTTGTTGCTGTTACTCTCATATGCACGTGAAAATAAAAGGTAGTGGGGAAATAATTTTAGTAGAAGAACACAAAGCCTCTCCTCTAAGTCCACAGAAGACCACTAAAAGTGTAAAATTTCCAAAATAGCTCATAGGAATTCTTCAAATACAGTAAGTGTTTTCAATGGGGTTTACATATCACGGTTCACATTATTTCTACGGAAGTCTACCTTATCACTTTGTTTAATCAGACAAATATCAATAACACATAATAAAACAGCATACAATTCACGCGACACGACACATTTTACAAAACCTCTAAAACTCAGCACTGCCGCTTTTGGAAAAAATCAAAACCGCCTATTACTTACAGACATGAAATACACTTCACATTGAAATGAACAGTATGATTACAAGGCTTTTTTTCTTATTTGATGGTATCGGTTTAGGATGCATTAGTTTTCAACTAGGTTTCACAATTTTTCTTCACACCCTCAAAAGGAACCATTGCTAACCTGGTATTTTCTCTGTGCTCTTTCAGAAAACTTACTATTATTCAGTAAACGCTTTTTGAGAAAAAAACTTTAGAAAATTTAGCTTGAATCCCTAATTGTAAAACCTGAAGAACTGGCTGATGGTAATGCTCTTAACACAATCGTCGCTCAGCTTACAATGACAAACCAAAAGAAATTACAGGAGGGTACAAACACGTTAAGCCACGGGTTTGGTTTTCTCTGTTGTTTTTGTTTTTTTTTTTTAACTAACTCCTTTTCTCACAATGCTGAGAAGTCTCTGGCTTACAACGCTTCAGCAGTCGTGTCTGTGGAGACAGACATGGTAACTTTGGCAATCTTAACTGTGCTCTTAATGCAGCTCTCGGCAGCCCTGTGCACGTTCCCTGTGTTGTTGGCGTGTTTGTGCTGGCAGTCAGACTCCATGCTGTTGTCAAGGGGCTGCGCGGTTCCTTCGCACGTGGGGAACATGCTGCGGAAGGCATGTCGCAAGTCCTTGCTCCTCAGAGCGTAGATGATGGGATTCACTGTTGAATTCAGCAAACAGAGCATGCTACAGAAGGCAAAGACAGTCTTGATGAGCTTGTTCATTTTCCCAAAGACATCGTACACCATGATGGCGAGGAGAGGGCCCCAGCATATGATTAAAACGACTAGGATAAGGACCAAGGTTTTGGCTAACCTGATGTCCATACGAGTTTGATCAGGCCTAGTGATCTGTACCTTACCATCCTCCGTAGACTGAATGATTATGCTTTTCTGCGTGCCCCGCTGAATCATGCGAACAGCGTGGCTGTGAGCCTTCCACAGTATGTACATGTAGGCATAGACAATGAACAGCAAGAGGATGCTGGTGACCCCGATCCAGAACATCAGGTACGTCTCGTCAATGAGAGGGAATATGTCCGAACAAACAGAGTTGAGCTTTTTGCAGTTCCAGCCGAGCAGAGGAAGAACGGCTATTACAATAGCGATGGTCCACATCACACAAAATGCTACGACAGCCTTTGGTCGGGTAACAATCCTTTTATAAGCCAGTGGCCTGTGTATAGATATGTACCGGTCTATTGCCGTGAGGAAAAGGCTACCTACGGAGGCGGTGAAGGAGGCTGTAACTCCACCCAGTTTGAACAAGAAGACGTTGGGGCTGTCCTTCCGGTGGAAAACATGGAAATCCACAAAACTGTAGACAAAAATCACACTGCCAAGGAGGTCAGCCACAGCCAGGCTGCCGATGAAATGGTAGGAGGGTCTACACCGGAGGCTTCGGGAGTGGAGGATGACGCACAGGACGAGGAGGTTCTCTAGGACCGTGAAGGTGCCCAGGGTGAGTGACAGCACGGCAATGGCCAGCTGCTGGCTGGGGTTCAGGATCATAAAGCACTCCATATCCATGAAGTTCTCCCCACACTGTATGTTCTCCTCATTATCCTTAAACGTGGACAGGGACTTGTTGTAAAACTCTGTGATGTTGACCTGATCTGAGGGAATAATGTTCAACAGGGGATCATCTCCCGCAGTCATTTTTTCTTGGAAAGGATCACCCCTGAAGGAAGAGAGAGGAAACTTCTGGGGATAGTATCCCAGCTTGGATGCCATGTCGCCTTTCATGTCTTCGTACTGGATATCGTTGGAGCCCACGTAAAGGAGATCTGTTGTGATTGTTCGGAAAGTTGTATCTGCGAGGCCATCTAGGATTGACTTCATAACCCCAGTCTTGTTGGTTTCAGAGAGACTCGGGGGAGGGAAAAATGCATCGGAGGAAATCCTAGAAGGGGAAAAGACCAGACTTCATTAAGATAAATGGGGAGACAAACTCCACAACCAACTTAGTTGAACAAAATCGCCCTTTCTCTTGTACTCAGTGAAGGTCAGGCCCTTGCCACCTGTGGGAATCGGAGTGAGTCGAGCACTTAGAAAGAAATCACCTGGATTTCACTAAAACTGAATTACACTAAGAAGTGACACGAAAACCAGAGGTGCAGGGAACAGTGTATTCCACAGGAAAGTAATCTTCATTCCTCACCGAAACCTTCTGAGCCACTCCACCAGAAAGATATTTTTCTCTAGATCTGAACTTGGCTGCTGATTGCCAAGTACCTTGCAGACCAATATTCCTTGGGCTTGCTTCATTTAGGTAATACCAAGTGCCACTGCAGGAGCAGCATTAAACAGAATCATCACCTTCACTGCTTTTCTTTCAAAAGGCACCGAGGGTTTTGAAAACCTGACAACAGAGAGGGAATGGGGAAAGAGCCACGCGCTCCTAAGTTTCACAGCTCACCCAGCAGGCCTGTATCTTCACATTACCCTGTTACAGCAATCTGAGGTCCACTAACATCCTGAATTTGTTATTACAAATTTATTAGCAAAGAGTTTCATTTACAAATATAGGGATCTTCATTCCTCTATTCCTTCCTTCTACTAAGCATACCAAAGCAACTGGGATGTTTGGACTGCCCTGTCCAGAGTTTCAGGAAAGGTGAGTAGCACTACTTAGTCAGTGACTGCATCAGTGATCCACTCTACATGGATCAGAAGCCTCAGACAGAGCAGTTCATGCTTGCCTAGAAAAACACAGCACCAAGTTTGGGTCAGAGAGCAGCTCTGTCCAAAACTCCAAGCAAACGGGACTAGGAGCCACTGCTCCTGTGAGAAGCATGGAAATGTAACTCATCCCATTGGGGACACCCTCAAAAACATTCCATCCCCTCAGAAATGAGGAGCCCAGCAGGAGGTCCTCAGGTACCCAGTGGTCTCTGAGTCCTGTCACGCCCAGCCTTTGCTTGTGAATGGTGATAAACTGCAGGGTGTAACTTTTGGTCCGGATACCCTTGGGAGAGCACCTCCATCAGCACCTGAGCATCCTGCATGCATCAACATGTAAGACAGGTCTTACAGCTCCTCTTATGCTGTGCTCCTTTATATAACTTTGCCCATATAACGTGCCTTGAATATGCATTAAGCATCTGCTTTAGGGCCCAGTTCCACTGCCAGAGTGGCCGAGAGTGGACTGAACGTAAATAAGAGCCAGAATCATTGCTTCGGTGTGCTACAGCTATTCTGCATCTGCTACGGGACATCTCGATGATTACGTCACCGTCAGGAGCAAACCCAAGCTTTTTCATGCTTCTATAATACAGGAAATTGTTTGTGACACTGAAGAAATTCCAGGTGCCATATACAGGTTTGTACTGACTTAACCTGTCCACTTTACACAACTGACAATAAATGGCCAGAAAGGGCACGAGAGGTTATCTGCCAAAACCCAGAGTACTGATCACCTCAACTCCTGAAGAGGAGACTTGCACAGTAGGTACCACAGCTCAGTTTTCCCATGGAAACTAAAAGAAAGAAGAGAATGATTCCGCTCTACAACCATGCCAGTACTTAACAACCAGAAGAAATCATGAACATTTTCAAAAGAAGCAGAGATCATTTGGCTGATGAGATATTTATACTGCACTTACACATGGCATCTGAACACTCAAGACTTTTTCCATAGTTCATTAAAGTTTTCCATTTGATTCAGCAGGCCTGGAGTGTTAAAAGAAATATAGGAACCTAGACCTCCAGAAGACACCGCAACTCCAGTGCTGCCAACAAGCGTGAGTATAAACAGCCCTTACTGGGATGGTCTAAGGCACAACACAGACACTTTCCACATCAGCTTTTGCAGACATGGCTCCTCAGCAAGTAACAACGTAATTATTAGACAGATAGACAATATTAAGGAATTTAATTTTGAAGGTCTGAGCAGTGAGGGAGGGGAATGTCACTGAAGCACACACTAAAAATGAACAGCAATAATCTAGCATGTACCATACTTTTCATACAGAAGGTGCCTCACAGCTGTTGCTAGTAGAATTTGCAGATGTCACATGTTGCAAAGATGACCCTGCCGACAACTGACAAATCTGCTTTGGGTGAATGAAGTCTGGCAACTTTAAACTTGGCATTATAACACCAGTTTAAAACCAGAAGCGAAGAATGTGTTACTCAATTGAAAACTACCCCAAAAATAATGAATAAATCATGTAAGGATGGAGTATTCTCTGTTATTCTAACTTATTTTTTACAGAAAAAACCCAACCATTTTAATGATTAAAGACACAGCCCCATGTCGAGAAGATTATGCTTGAGTAAAGCTTCAAAAATTGTATGCAACTGAGCACTTCTGCTAGACAGACAAACAAATTGTTATGAGGTAGCTGGTCCCTGCTGGAGTCATGTTAAGTACAGGCTTCCTCAGAACAAGGTGCAAGCTGCCGTGCAACCCCTACCTTTGCTTGAAATACAAATGAAAGAACACGCATTCCTGCGTGCTCTTTTGAAGGCTGCAGAGAGTTATGTGACAGTATCACCATGCATGCATATGCTATGCTAACAACATAGTTAATGGGATCAGGAGAGGCAAGTCTTACTCTGAATTTCAATGATTTTTTTTCCCTCTGTATTTTTACTTTGAGATTATTACAGTAATTTCTACCTTATTGTCTCTGCAAAGAGAGTTTTCTTTGAGAGTACTTGGGAGTTCATTAGTAGTGTAGTTTAGACTTTGGGGGATGCAGCTGACATTAATTTTGTTTCTGTTTGCTGCTGGGAATATCATAATTGGAAATTTCTAGCAGTATGTGTGCATGCACCTATTCAAGTAGAAGTTGATTTTTATTAAAGTTGCAGTAAAACAGCCATTCCCCTGATCTGGAATTGCACTTTACTGGAATTTTGTCTATTTTAATTTAGATTCTAGCTTGCCCCACTATAAGCTTCAATACTGAAATGCACTGAAGTGATCAGCGAGGTTTTCCACAGCTGCCTAGGGAAAACAAGACTGGACCTTTAGCACTGGGATTATCAGGAGAGTCCCGGGTCTCAGTGTGAGGCATTGCACGATTTAAGATAGACTGAAAAGCTGGCGGTGGGAGCAGTGGTCTGGTTCCTGATCTTTTTGTTCGGTTAGGTGGACGCGCCAGCGTCACACAAATCTTGGCTCTGAGCTCTTCTGTCCAAACCTGGAGCGGCGAGCGAGGAGGCACTGCCCACAAGAACAGGACACCGCACTCCACGCGGCCACACTGCTCTTCGCAGTGGGCTTCAACGCCACCCAAACCCGTACTGCCTGAGACCCCCTAACATCTCCACACGAAATACTCCGGCAGCCTTCTCACAGCCTCCCTAGCGGACAAGGGTCTCCTGCACAGATCCCTCCTCTCTGGATGGGGCTGAGGTGACAGTGAGGGAGAAGGTCCCTGCCCTGCTGAAATCCACTCTTTCAACAGCTTCTCCTCTTCCAACAGAGTCTCCCCAGCTCTCAGCTTCGTCCCTTCCTTAAATGAGCCTTACTACCGCACTCATTTTAAAATGGCTTGAAAAAGAACTGAAATACTGACTAAAGATGAGGAAGAGCTCATGCTGATGCCGGCACTCAAAATTTTCGACGTAATTCCACGATTGCACACAGCAATTCAGAGTAAGTAATGAATTACGGTTACAGATAAGTATTAAACANCCCAGCTCTCAGCTTTGTCCCTTCCTTAAATGAGCCTTACTACCGCACTCATTTTAAAATGGCTTGAAAAAGAACTGAAATACTGACTAAAGATGAGGAAGAGCTCATGCTGATGCCGGCACTCAAAATTTTCGACGTAATTCCACGATTGCACACAGCAATTCAGAGTAAGTAATGAATTACGGTTACAGATAAGTATTAAACAATAGATAAAAATTTAAAGCATCTTTCTTTTATCTTGAAGATCAAAACCAGAAAACCCATAGCTGAACAGCATTTTAGACTTTTCTCCCACCAGCCGGCGGCTGTTGATGGATGGGCACTGCCAGACCAGCTGTGCAAAGTGACTGCCACTAGATGGAGTGGCTTTTACAAACACACCGCTCAGCTCTCTGCACAGACCTGGATTTAACTTCCCCTAGCCCTTTTTTCCCGGCCTGCTTTACCGAGGTTCAAACATATGAACTATTAAACAGCAGGTGAAGGTTGAAGACACAACTTTGTAAGGCTTTGCCCTCAAAGCAAAAGAATTAGTGAAGAGTTGAGGGGGCAAGCCTTACTACTGCCCTCCGCTGTGTGCTTACATACAGCCTTAAAAGAAGCTTGGATGCTATCAGAATACAAAGACCCTTTAGGTAAAATACAAAATACATAAAAGGCTGGTAACTCATCTTGGACAACAGGGAGAATTATACCTCCCCTGGACTTCTCGTTGATTCACGCAACCGGTTCACTCAGGGAACAAGAACGTGACTTCATTAAAATGCCACTACCTATCTTCTCCTGCTGTTCTGGGGAGAGGGAGGACTGGAAAGTTTTTATCATTGTCTCAAAAAAGGGCTGAATTTATTAAAATTTTCAAACCAGGATGATTGATAGAGCAATTTTAATAGCCTGAATAGGAACAGTGAATATTTGCGTTCTTCCTCGGAAAGTAATTATGAGCAATACAATGATGCTACTGATAACTGCAAAAATGTTGACAAGCCAAGAAAAGGAATCAAAACAAGAAAGGGAAATCCACAATCAAACCTTTCTAGCTTCCATTTTAGAAAATATTTTGATCTCCGTGTCTGTGTATTTCTCCTATGATACCCACAACTAATTAAGAATAGGCTAAAGGACAAGAAGGTATAATTGAAACATTGTTTTTGAATGCACAAAAACATAGAAATGCATTCTTCTTGCTTACATGTTGTAAGTCTTGTAAGCCCTTCAAAGGGCTTTAACTTCCAGTAAGTTTGCAAAGCGCCCAGTACCCTGGAACTCCTACCAAACTGGGTCCACAAAGTACTACCACAGGAGAAACAGCAGTAATTAATACTCGTGTGTAGTCGGCTGAAGAAGTGTGAGAGAAATGAGATGTACCACAGAAACTGCTGGCCTCCAGGAATTAGAACTGTCCTATAAAATGAAAATTTATACGGCTAATAATTACCTTATCCCATATGGCGATGAACAACACTGCTTCGAGGACAGAAAAAGGTTTCTAAGCCTTGGAGAAAGAAACGTGCAGTCTGAGAAATGGCACTCTAAGACTCAGTAACACCGAGCAAGAAAAAAACCCATGTTGACGAGAATGTGAAAGCAATGTTACACCTATCCTATTTACTGTTTTACTACTCCATCTCCAACACTGCGCTACTCCTAGGCTATAAATGGCAAATAAGCTGTCACTCCTAATTCAGGAAAACTTACATTCACTTCAGTGAATTTTCTCTGTGCGACACATCAAGAAGGAGCACAGAGACAGGGAGAGGAGCAAATGAGGGATGCTATCTTCTAGTCACGGCACAGCACTATCAGCGACGGGGTAAACTAAGGCATGCAAGTACCGAATCAAATTTTGTTCTGATGTAACATGATGTCATCTTTGGCAAGTTGAACCTTAATTAGAAAGAAACCACGGCTACATTGTTATTTATGTTAATTACCATACCGTTTGCACACTAGCAGGACAGGGGCTGGATTGTTCTAATTTGGGGGCAAACTGTCCCTACACTACACCACCCAGCATCTAGCAACTGACAATCTGAACAACAAAGACAAAACAATGGGGAAAGCAGAGCGTTAATCAGTGACCAACATGTTTTTAAAAGAAGTAACATTATCTCTTCCCTCCCAAGTTTTGTTGGTGAGAGGTGTGTACCAGTTTTAGCACAGGTGACTTGCAGGCACAGAGGAAAAGAGGCCGTGCCTTATCTCTCAAAACAGCCAGGGCATACTCGTGTGTCTAAGATCAGAGCGGTTCAAAAGTGAGGCTGAAGTCCTGCTGCTCCGTTTGGTGCAGGCGAAGGACCTGAACTTTGTTCTCCTGCGAGCCAGGTGAGCGTGCTGGCAGCCTCTCCGTTCTGCTGCCCGTCTCTAAACTGCTCGAGTTGTTCCACTTGGATCAAGAGTTAAACATCCAGAAATAAAGACACTGATATTCCAGCAGGCAGAGTGCACGCCTGGCAGGTGAGAGGCTTAGCTTGAAGCCCTTCCTCTGAATTAAGGGGACCGAGGATGTGCCTCCCACATCCCAGCCAGCTGTGGGGGGAAGACCAGGGACAGCGGCCCCACCTCCCTGTGAAAAACCCTCAAAGCTCCCCAGTTCACTCGAAACCCCTCAGCTTCTGAAATACAACCCCCTACGCACATGTTTCCCACCAAGTTGGAGACAAGACAAAGTACTGAAGTCACAAACCAGCAAGGGGACCGTCAGGGTCACGTTAATGGGAAACTACAGCTACCTGGTCTGCACGGCTTTTGGGAGAAAGGAGGGAAGGTGGATGTGGCTTTCTTAAAACAACGAAAAGACAGTATGAGCGTGGGATTTGAACATCTTTCACAGTTTACTTTATACATCTTAATTTCATTTAAAGGCGTGGTTTTGGGAGAGGATGAAGAGAGCTGCTGAAGTATGAAACGCTCAGATGAAAGCGAAACACTGAACCAAGAGTGACCTGGTGTTTGCTTAAAATCACCTCCAGTTTAAGGATCCATTTCCCAACAAAGCAGAATGAAGAGGTGATACGACAAGTTTGATACAATGCTACGGTATTTACATGTTAAAGAAAACAGAAGAGAGCTCATTAAGGTGGTCAATTTTGACCTCTCAAACTTTTTCTTTTTCACACAAGGGTTTATCTTGGATTTCAATATTCCAATAACAATTGCTTCATTTCCTGCCTCTTTTCTAGCCATTCTCTAATGTCAAAAGGTGCAGGTGCTTATTATTGCTGAGCAGAATTGACATAAATGTTAAATGGAGACAGACAAGCCCAGCCAGGTGCAAAAGAGATGGGGGGCTGAACACTCAGTCTCCTGGAAGTACCTAGAAGAGACAGCAGCTTAGCACACAACGTGTAGTTGAAGGGACAGAAGTCATCTGAAAGAGCAGAGCAGGACATAAAAGACCCAGGCTCCGCTGGATGCTAAATGCTAAAGGTCCCCAGAAGAATGTAATGTCTAGAGGATGGAACTGGGGGAAAACCACATTTATGAGGAAAAAACCAGAAAGAGGTAATCACTCCCAAGAAAACAACTTCCATCTAACAGCCAGAGCAAAACAAAAATGTCAAGAATTTGTTGCAGCAGAAAATACTAGTGAACTTTATTAAAAGACGAAGAACTGGAGACAGAAAGGTAGCAAAAACATCGGGCTCCGGGGAGAACTCTCATAAACTGCACAGAGTGCATGCCTGCCTCCTTCCCCCACCCCGCAACAAACTGTGGCCGTCAACAAGTTTTAATCAAAGACTTTGTGAGACACAAAGGAGATGCTGAGAGCAAAGGTGATGCAGGTTAAGTGATTGTTGTGAAGGGGTTTGGGAGGAGAGAGGAGAGGTAACTACTGTCCTCATACAGGGAAGAGGACGTCTCCAGGTGAGATGGGAGCAAACCAGGGAAGGGTAAGAGACGAGGACCCAAGTGGAAGGAATCTCTGGGAGGCAGGGAAGCAGATGTTAGGGGATGAGAAGGACTGCCTTTGTGATCGGCTTAGGAAAAGCAGAGGAGAAAACTCACGAGAGAAAACCTTCCTCCTCTTCTGAGCTACGCAAACTTCAGAGACACCTCTGTAAGCTGAAGGATATAGCCAGTGGGATTTTCAGATCTCACCATAAAGAAAGAACAGACCCACTGCTCTACAGGCAATGACTTGCTCTTTTGCAAGTCCATTTCTGATCTGTATTCAAACGGCGAAGGAAGACGCAAAGGGCTCTGAGAAGCCATCCTCGGTAAGGTCACAGGAAAGGACAGCCCCGTATGCACGGACACATGGGACCGAGCTGGGGACACTCAGGAGTGATCAGTTGAGCAAATCTGGCCAGGGACGTTAATAAAAACCAAACTGCTTAAGGAAAATGAAGTACAGGATATAGACCTCAGAGGTAGAAAGGAAGACAGAGAGCTCAAATGGAGCCACAGAGTGACGCATACAGCGGATAAACACACCGAAGGGGGAAAAGGGAAGAGGGGTTCACAGACAACGACAGAAAGTTAGTGCACAGAAGGTCAGCAACGCATTGCAAAGCAACATCCCTTCTAGCTCAGTCCTCAGGAGTCCGCTTCTCTTGAAAATTGTTATTAGGCCACCAAGTATCAGCAGTGCTAGGAAGCTAGGACAGAAAGGCTTTTGGTAAACACGATGTCCCACGCCATCAGCGTTAGTGAAGGACGAAAATATGCTCTCCCAATTAAAAAATGTAAAAGACTCTTTCATTTCTGGAGCTGTCTGGCCTTTCATAAGATTTAAATAAGCTCAGATAACTCTCTTCATAGCTACATTCAGAATATAATGATATTCAAATATACTGCCTTCACACACACAAACAACTTGTGAAATTATTTGCCAGCATATTAAGCCACTACACCAGATTGCTTGGCAATGGTGCATGTCTTCGAAATATGCAGATGCTTTTCTTTTTTAAAAAAAGAAGAGAGGGAGAGGAGAAGTGAGAAAAGAATTACAGTAGAATCTGATATCCAAGTAGCCAGACCAACAAATTGCAGAGAGACTCCAACCAATATTACATCAGATTTGGAGGAATAGTTAAAAGATACTGAGGGATGAGTTATGACTTTTTATCTGTGTGTGTGTGTGTGTGTATTTCGGTGCATAAACTTACAGATAGACATACATAAACACATACACATGCCTACAGGAACAACTGTGCAAAGTCTCACAAATGCTGCAGTACTGTTTGCCATGCATAAACTCAAATTCCTGGAGCCAGAGGACAAGCACACAAGCTAGAAGTGTAGATACAAAAAATAAGGCAAGATGAGTGCTGAGTATCTTTTTGAATTCCCCCATACACAGGCTTCCTGAGGAAAAGCAAGAATCTAAAATGAGTACATCTATCACAGAGATCTTGTTAAAATTATTTTGTGCGTACACATACACATAGGTACCTATACACACAGTCCAAACCTATTTCACCTAATTTTCCAGGCACAAGCACAGTCTAGAGTCCCGTACTGTATTGTTTTAAACACAGGCAGAATCAGCTAAACCCAGTGATTTCTAAGATGATGATTCACATATTCACCGCAATGGGAAGGTGGGAGCCCCCCAAGCCCCTAAGTGCAAACTTGGAAAGATTTCCTAAAATGTGGAGATATGAAAATGACTCCAGGGATGGCTGAAAGGGAATCAATGGTATTCCCTATGGAACCACTCCTGCTCAGTACTTTGCAGTGAGTAAACATGCCTTTCATAAGAGGAATATACAACTGCCATAAAACAGGTTAACACAAGATGGGCTACAGTTTGATGCCATCTAGCCTCGATCTACACAAACAAGACAACATCTGAAATGTATAAAACATCCAGTTTCACCAACAGTCCAGCCAAAGTATAATGCATGACATCACATTAACACACACAGTAGTGAAATAGTTATTTTATCTGTAATTTGGGTATCGGTAGATTGATCAAAAACGGATGCTCCTGATGAAGAGAGGCAGAACAGGGCTTGGTGTGTGCATCACCATAATGCCCCTGCATGAGGCACAAATGACAGAATAAAATGTGCTCCAACCTTATGTTGCAAACCCAGTCATTTTTCATGGGCAACAATGGTACCTTCGGGAAAAAGGAAAAAAAAACCCCAACTTCTTTCTAACGAGAAATTGATTTATAAGTCATTATAACCATTTCAAAAGGACAGGTCGTGGCTGGTTTCGGCGATCATTAACCAAGCCGTGCACTTTCAAAGAGCCTGAGTTCTGGGAGGGGGGAAATTCTTATCCCACCGGCAGCAATCGGATGTGCACTTTTTGCAGCAGCACAGAGTCAGTCTAGAAATGGAGACGTAAAGAGCAGCCCTGAGAAGACAGGTTGTCACATTTTTAACTTTGCATTAATAACAAATGCTGTTGCCCTCTATTCTGGCACGTTTGCAAGCTTGCTTTTAAGTACAAGGGGCTGGCATGCATTTCCACTATAGATAGGAAAACAAGAGCAGCCTTGTTATGATTAAAAGGGTCTATTTCCCTCTGCCTTCTGTCTTCTGTGTCCATCTGCACAGCTGCTTTGAACTTGGCCAAATCCCAGTGTTAGGGTCGCTTGCAGTACATATTTTAAATCAGCAGCAGACTGTGAGAATTTGTTGCTACAGAAGAGAAAAACCTCCAAATTCTCACTTAAATGGTTGACGAGTGGTTTCATAGAACATTCATCATTTTACATAGCTTAAACTATTTGGGAAATTGCAGCGAAACATATCTAAAACAATTTACTGTTTCAGGAAGAGGCTCAGATAAAGTCACTACAGACATCTGCAAATAAATGAAGAACAATCACCACTGAGAAAAATTACTTCTGCAGATGCCCAAGTAGCCGATGGCACGACCAGAGAGAGGTCACAAAGTTTGCATCGGAGAAGTTACAGTAATTTCTCTTAAAATGTGCAGAAGTAGAGAAACCAGGTGAGTGGAAGACAGTGCATGTGACCTGCAGAACCAGGAACGGCAATGTATTTGCAAAAATCTTGGGCAATACTAAATGAATATGTGGGTCTGGGTTCTCCCTTGCCTCTTAATCTCCTCACCTACCGCTAACTCAATAGAAAGGAAAGCCATCCCAACTCGCCCTCCCTAGCGCGTAACACTTCCAGCACCAAAATTCCCAGTGGGGTGACAGTCCGCAAGCATTTTGGGACAGCCACATTAAAGCCTGAAAGTCAGAAATTACTAAAAAAAAAAAAATTATTTCCTTTGTAAACTTCTGTTGCCCAATCAGAAACCTGTGAACAGAGAAAGGGAAAGAAAGGCTCGCATTGGCTAAGAGCTGCCATTCCTTCAGCAGAGCATGAAAGCCCTTAATGGGGTTCTTAACGCAACCAAGCTAACATAATTCACCAAAGAACAACAGCCAGGATCAAAGGCGCCCATCGGCTCATCCTCACCATATCATAACCTGCTTCCACCTTCACCTTGAGTTTTATAGGTATTTTGATTTGATTACCGTGGGTTTAGGTGTCACCGAATGGTCGATGAAGTAAATTCACAGCAAACAGTCGATTTCTTTACCTAGCCAACTTTCCCCCCCCACCCCGGCAATAGATGCCTGCTGGCTCAGTCAAACAATTATTGCTTTTATCAATTCTGCTTTAAAGTGTTTTTATTCAGATGGTTCTGACGCTCATTCCAAAGACCAACAGATAATAAAGCAAAGCTGTTCCTGGTTGCTACAAAACTAATTTTAACCTCAAGCAAATCAGGAATTACACATTCATCTTCTAAACTGTTTAAAGATGTTACGTTCATTTCTTTCACAGCTGATTTAATAAACTCTGCCTGCATAATAAATATTCCTACTATAGTCACAGGGTTTTTTTCCTTTCTTGAGAAGGGAAAACCCATGCCGGCAGTTGATATGAGGTGTAATCCGAAAAGAATTAAGCACACCCAAGCAATTTTTGCAATGTTGCACATTTTGTTATTAAATATCGTATTAAATATCACTCTGATCCTTTGCATGATCTTGGTACATGTGAACAGCAATGCCACCCCCAGCAGGGAATGCTATATTCCTTTACGAAAAGGTGAACAATAACAATGAAAACAAGATGATACATCTAAGAAAAAAAAAAGACACATTACTACACCTTTTAACAGGTTAAAAAAGCCACACTATTTAAAAAAAAACAACTTGTAGATGCTCAAGAAGGAGTATTTTGCTATCTGGCTCTATATTATATATGTCCCTTTAATCCTGAAAGAAGAAAATATAGGCCGAAACCGTTAATATCATCATTTGCTGCCATACAGAAAATAACACTGATGAAAATTTTAGAGAAAGAAGGAAAACTATGGACTGCATCTTCTGGCACCATTTTACTTAATCAAACTGAAATCACAGTAACGAGCTCTCTCCTGCCAAAGGCTTGGTACATACCTCATCCAGGGGTGTTCTCAATGGAGATTTGCAGACGTCTTTGAGACAAAAAGATGCCCACTTAAAATAACCCCATCTGGTTACTCAGAATTATGTCTCAACAGCTTAAGATTTCACACGACAAACACTGCGTGAAGTTTAAAAAGCTCACTCTTTTTCAGCTGTTTCCCCCCCAGACCTCCGAATTTCAGACAAAAACAAACCGACCAACCAAAAACCCTACCGGGATATTCTGAAGACGCCGGATGCCTAAGTGGCATCTTTTATGGGAACATCACTGCGCACAAAATCACGAACCGCCTTTCATTTCGGTTACAGCCTCATCGGCAGAGTTCTGGGAGGAAAAGTGCACGGGAGAACCGGGCTGAATGCCACCCGCTGTACATCGCCGGCGGCTTAGGACGAGAGGAGAAACCTCCGATGTCGGAGAAGGTCCTGGGGGGACCTGGGAGGCTGCCGGCTCCGCGCACAGAAGAATAGGCGCGTGTGAACCGTAAGGCCACCAGCCGCCCGCGTCCCCGCCCGCGGCCCGGGCCGCCCGCGGCAGCCGGGGTCCCCCCGTCCTCCGGCCGGGCTCACGGGAAGCAAAGCACGCACCTCGGGCTTTTCCCGGGCGGCCCCGGGGCACCCTCCAACTCTCCGCCGGGCGGCCGAGGCAGCGGCGCGGGGCCGTGCCCGGGGCAGGGGCGAGACCCGCGCTCCCCCCGGCCCCCTCCGCAGCGCGGGT
>VZSC01004888.1:34694-65619 GCA_013398225.1 Steatornis caripensis
CCCCGCCTTCCTCTCCTCTCCGGTCCCATTTATGAAGCCCGGCTGCCATCACGTGTCAGTGTGCCTTTTGTCCCGGCCCTGGCAGTGGCGGAGGCGCCCCGCACGCGCGGGCAGCGCCAGGGGAGTCGGGCGGGCGGCGGCTGCCAAACTTCGCCCCGGGGGAGGGACACGGGGACACCGGGGGACCCGCGCGGGGGAGGAGGGGGGGGAGCGGCGGACGGCGGCAGAGAGCGGGCCCCGACCGCCCCGTCTGGCTCCGGCCGTGCCCAGCGACCACGCCCGCCCGCCGTTCGCCCCGCCGTGGGGCCGTGGGTGATGAATCGTGATGAGCCCCGCGGTGCCGGCGCCTCGCCGAGCGCCGAGGAAGCGGGCAGAGGGAGGCGGTGCGCNCGGGGACACCGGGGGACCCGAGCGGGGGAGGAGGGGGGGGAGCGGCGGACGGCGGCAGAGAGCGGGCCCCGACCGCCCCGTCTGGCTCCGGCCGTGCCCAGCGACCACGCCCGCCCGCCGTTCGCCCCGCCGTGGGGCCGTGGGTGATGAATCGTGATGAGCCCCGCGGTGCCGGCGCCTCGCCCAGCGCCGAGGAAGCGGGCAGAGGGAGGCGGTGCGCGGGGCCTCCAGCCAATGTGGAAGGCAGCGCCTCCTCCGGCCCGCGGGGGCGGACGGCACCTCCCCGCCGGGGATGGGCAGCACTGCCCCGCCGCGGGGACCGGCCCGGCGTTCCGCCCTCTGCGCCCGGCGGGGGGCTGAGGCGGGCGGCCCCGGGTTCCCGACGGCGTGGCGTGGGGAGAGCGGCGACAGGACCCGCACGCGCACCGGGGCCTCGGGGTCGGTGCGCCCAGGCGGCCGGGCGGGTTGGCCGCCGTTGGGCCTTAGGCCGTGGCAGCGCTCGCACGGTGTCCCTCGAGGCCGAGCCCCGTCCCCGTGCCTGGATTTCCTGTGAAACGCCAGGGGGTTTCCCATCGTTTATTTCCCTTTTCCTCATTATCCTCGAGTGCCGCCTTGGGTATTTTGGGGCTTATGCCACACCTGTCATGGCAGCCCTCAGAAGAGTTGGGGAATCCCTCAGCTCCGAGGGACGAAGTGGCTCCAAAGGCAGACGTGCAGCGGGCAAAACCGGAAAGCTGGGCGTTACTCAGCAGCCAGTTCCTAAAGACTGTGATATCCAGCTGGCTTTTCTCCGCATGCTTCTGCCTCTGCAGCGTCATAAATATGTATTTGCCTTCACACGTATTAATACAGAAACGTGATAAATATTTATCATTTGACATAGTGTCTGTGGATGTTAACTGGTCCATCTACCACATCCACGCATGGAGGAGGAATATGCCTTATTTCTCGGGGGAAAAAAGTGCTCAACTCTTCACGAGTGAGGCTTAAAGGTTTTGGGTGGCTGTATTTTTTAGGGGTGATCAACTTGAGATGTGCCTGCCATCTGACAGTGAGTCTTCCTCTTGAAGGTTTCTCGAGATGGGCCCCCAAGGCCTGAGGCACCCAAAATCTCAGGGCTCCATCCGGGAAGTGCATCTGCCGAGGAGCATGGACCCATTCTCACGATCCAGTGTTCTCCTTGCATCTAGTCCCACAGTGAGTCTGCGAGATCATAATTACTGCCTATATTTTTTCCACCGCTGGCTCTTGCTGATGGTAATCGTTGAATTAAGAAGAAAGGAGATAATTTCAAATGGCCTTTCTGTGAGAAAAGTGGAAAAGAAAAAAAGGCTAACTCATTTGTGCCCAGCTCGAGCTTCTGATAGGAGTCAGTCTATCTGTTTGGTCATTCGGAAGTGGTGGTGTGTAAAGAGAACTATTTAACACTGCAGTAAATCAGAACAGATTTCTCTTTGGCTGTGCATTTCAGAAAGTACTGACTCCTCTTCAGAGGGCGAAGACTTTTTTTTAATTCTTTGGAAGGGTTGGATATTTTTGCTTTTAATGTGACCCTACCAGGTTAAGCCTCTTTTCCGCGTTTGTGGAGGAAAATATCCCCTCAGCAAAGGCAAGTCACGTCCAGTGGACATCGCCAGACTAAAATCAGCCCACAGAGAGAATTTAAGGGCACGCGTTACTGCCGATCCCACCTCCACATTCATGGCTTGCTACGGATCCCCATCCTGAGCTGGGAGTTACTCCAATCTCGGGGTTATCCTTCTTTCTGTCACTTCTAAACTTGGATGGTAGAGAGGGAAATCGCAGTCTGAGCATGTAGCCATGCCCACACACTGAGGTTTTTTTTTCTCCCCCTAAAATCCCCCACAGTTGCTACTGCCAGTTCAGCCTACAAGCGTAGCAGTTCCACAGGAGACAAGACGTATGGGTAGCCAGAGGTGATTCAAGCACCAGGTTCTCAACCTTCTGCACCATGGGGCATCCTGTGACCCCTCATGCCTTGCACACCCCGGCCGCTTTTCCAAGATCTTGCTTTTTAATTTAGCATTTTGGCAAAGGGAAGGTTGTTGCAATCCTTTGCGCCTATTCCTAGCGGAGCTGGTTGGAAAACCTCTGAAAGAACAGCTTTCTACTGGAAAATGCAACCCTGTCAAAATCAAAACGCTTTGCAAACTTGTGTCGGTTGCACTGAAAATGTCATTTAAAAAAGAGTAAGTGGTGGAGGGATGTTCCAACAGTGTGGGAACATCTCATTTTGACATTTCCAAGCTAAATGTTTCAACTTCTTTCTTCAAAATGAGTTTTGGTTTCAAAATATTTCATTTTATATTATATATTACAAAATAATACAAAATTTGAAAAGCTGAATCGCGTATTTCCGTCGATCGGAAATTAATGTTCTCCACAACTTTCTTGAGGTAAAGAATTCTGCTATTCTGATTCTGACCAAAATTTTAAACTCCAAACACCTAGGGAAACTAGAATATCTGAATTCTGTTGGGCACTCAACCACATAATGGAATCCCATCAACTTTTTAAAGTGCACGGTTACAAAATACTTAAAATAGTGAAGGGCTGCTTGCAGTCTTGTCTTTACTCACACGTCAAGCCTTGCTGCCAGTCGAGAGAAAATCACTCAAAGACAGGGTCTGAAGGAAAAGATGGGGGTGGACATAGACCCTAAGAGCAGAAGTTCTCACTTTTCTCTTGGTTGCTTCCAGTTAACATACTCCAAAGCAGTGCATCAGTCAGGTATCTGCTGGCCACCCCCAGTACTGCTGCAACTGGAATTTCCTTCAATTCTTATTTCCGGAAGTAGAGGAAAGGGGGTAACAGATGAGGTAATCTGATCAGCTGATCCTATGCTCTTTCTAAATCACAAATTCCACCGATTCTTGCGCTCTCACTCAGATTTTTTTTTTCAAATACCTGTATTTCATATTTTTATGAAAAATAAACTTTGCCTGCCACTTTAGGAGTGTTGTCTTCAATCCATGGAGTGTTTTATTTATCTTTTTAGGTTAATCAGAGGTGCCTAATGAGTGAGCTTGATGATTTACGTATCAAAAATCCATACAACAATCAGGTTAGATGCTTCAGTTAACTCGGAAAGGTCTCTTGCTTTCTGGTTTTAGAGACCCTTGAGTTCCATGGCTTCTTTCAAGATTTCTCCTTCTCTTCTGTTCAAGAGTATTTCCTGCTGCTGCCTCATGTAAGCTTGGAGGTTTTGCTCACTTTTACCCCTTCATCCATAGGTAGATACAGCTATCAAACAAGACGTAAATGATGTCCCGAGAGGCACCGGAAGTACACTGGCTTCTAACACGCTTATCCTGTGTCCTGCCCACAAGCAAATGAGTTTTCACAAAGTTTCTGTGGTGGTTTCTTAAATAGTTTTTAAATGAGAGGCAAGATTTGGTCTTACGTCCTGTTCCTGATTTAGAAGTCTGGCTGCTTGTCCCAAAGGCTCGTCTTAATCTGTCCAGTTTAGGAGACTTTGCTGCTAGGATAGCAACGAGCGCCGTGGGTGCACAAAAGCCCTTCCACTGTTTCACAGATGTAAAATCTCTGGAAAAAGTTGAAGAGGGTCTTCACCATAGATACAGCTCTGCGTGTCTTGAGAGCCACAATAGGGATCCCTTTGGACAAGGAAAAGAAAAGGTTCAAAACCAAGACCTTAAATCTTGACCATTTCCCGTGCTAGCCTTCTCTTCCTAAACCACAGAGCCTGAGGACCTGACATATTCAGGTGCTGCTGCAGCATTGACAAGTACTCTTAAGGCAACAGGATTTTTCAGTTTTTCTACGTTTTCTCTGCAAGCTATCAAACAAGCAGGGGAAGGTTAGGACCCACCAAGTCCCAATTCTGCTCCTCAGTTGTTGTGCGATGTTGGCCCCCTTTTTTCAGTGGTGTTGAACACCCACAGCTTTCACTGAGTTCAGCAAGAGCTCTGAGAGCTCAGCACCTCAGGACATCCGGCTGTTTGTCTTTCTGTGCTGGTGCTCCCCAGCTGTGAAATGAGGATAATAGTATCTATCTCATTTATTTCGCCATTCTCAGGCTTTTCCATTTAAACTATAAGATCTTGAAAGCGAGAACCGTCTCTTACTAGTAGTTTGTGAGCACCTGTCACAACAAAGTCATAACCGTGTCTGTGACCTGCAGGCACTAACACATTGTAAATAGTAACAATAAAAACCCAATCAGAAATGTTATTGTCCAGCAGTAGCTTTACTGCCATCCAGCAGATGAAAAAAAAACCAGCCCAGGGAATTACAGAATCCATGAAAGTGAATGGGTTACCCAGGAGCTTTGCTAATTACCCAGCTCCATATTTTGTCAAATGTTGGTCTCTTGTGAAAGGGCTGAGCTGCCAGCGGGCAGTCAACGTTCGTGTCACTGGCGAGGCATGGCAGCGTCCCTGCTTTGGACTGTCTCTGCAGCACGCCGCAGCCAGTTGCTCAGGTGGCACGGTAGCCCTCCTCCTTCCCCAAGCCCAGCCTTGGCTTTTTGACTCTGCCAGCTGCTGGGAGTGGGACAATGTGCTGCTGGCTTTTGTAACGCAGATGTCCACCAGCTAGGAAAGGACTGAGACCACCAAGTCATCTCATGCAGGAAAACGAACAGCCCTCATATAGTAATGACTTTGTGTCACTGCTGTCCCAAATCAAATTAAAACCAGTGATGCAGGCATACAAGTCTCTCTGTCCCGTCATTAACTATTCCCTGTAGCTATCCCATTCCCCAAATATTGTTCTCTTCAGCTTCTTGCTTTGTCCTTTTAAATTGGAGTTGAGCAATGATGAACCAATTTAGCCACTGTTCTCTGTAATTTACGTTATGAACTCAATGAATTAAGGAGAGAGACACGTAACACGGTCAAGAATGCATACGTTTTAAAAAAGTTCTCAGTTTACTACGGAGGGGTGTTAGTAGCCGTGCCAGACAGAATGCATTTGAGGTTAATCTTCTGCTATATTGATTATTTGTAATGTTTTGTCTACTCTGTTGTGGGTGGCACTGCAGGGTGCTAACAAGGTTTTTTCTTTTGCTCTGATGGCAGCGATACTGTGCAGCATCACGTTCCCTCCACCAACTCCTGACAAAGATGACAGAAAGAGGAAGAGCCAGAAGATTGGTGAGCACTTGCTACGGAGAAACCTCCGTTTTAAAGCAAAGGCTTTCCCAGATTCAGAGCCCGGTATCTGCTTATCTGACATCTGTTGCCTGTCACACATTTGCTGATGCCTGGGGAAGGGCTCTTGGAAGGTTCCTTTGGGCTGAAGTCCATCGTGCCCTCCTCCTTCCTTTTCTTACTCTCTCTCTGATGCACAAGTCTCGGCTCTGGCACACTGGAAAGAAGCTGCTGTGTTCAGTGTGAAGCCACGACATGGTGCTCCCGTTCGAGCAGCACCTTCTGGCTTCAGCGACTCTAATTGGCTCTGTGCTTTGAACCGTTCTGCACTGTGTGCTCTGCTCAGTATGGCTTGGTATTGACTCACTCTTCCTCGCAAATCTCTGGAGCAAATGGCAGTAATCTCATGAGCTTAAAGATGATGATTTTGGAGTCTCTTTTTCTGCAGAGTTTGAATCTGTGGCTGCAGCTCTAGGTGAAGGTTCATGAGCTGCTCCGTTAATGGTGCATGCAGCTTTGAGAGCCTGCCACAGCATTTTTGCATGTTCCTTCAGAGCTAAAAGCTGGCTGAGGCACATGAGTTTCTTTTCTCTCCACCATCTGGAAATTACGAAATGCTGGTCTAGGTGGAAAAAGGAGGTTGTCGGGGAGGAGGGTGAGTATACTGTGTTAGAGAGGATGGGCTTCTTTGACCTTGGGGATGCTGCTTTTGAACCTTATTTTTTATATTTTTCTAACATAAGGGAAATCACTGCTGCTCCTAAGTGATCTTTCAATGCAGAGAAATGCCCTCATTAGGTTTTTTTTTTACCTTCTCACCTTCTTTCATTAAACCATACTCTTTACAGTCCCAGTTGAGCAGCAGGGAACATTATGAGCTGACTGAAAAGCATTTTCCTTTGTTAACATGTTTTTTCATCATCAAGCGATAGAGCAGTAATGAGGACACAGATCATCTTTTTGTTATAAATATGCATAGCAAAGTATATTAAAAAAATGTGGGTTCCTAAAATAAATAAATAAGTAAACAAAGGAACTGTGTGGTGAAGGGAAGAAACTGAGGAAAACAAGATGACAAAGCTTCTTCCTGATGCTCTACCTTTGCTAGTGTGCAGAGGCATCAAAGTCAGGAAAGTCTCCAAGTGATGTTGGGTGCTTTGAATGTTGCATTTAATGGAAATAGGCATAGGATTATATCTGCAACTTCTGTGCGATGCAAATCGATATCATTCATCAGTATGGCAAAAGAAACCAACAAATAAACAAACAAAATCCAACTAAAAACACAACCTAAGATGACTCTAAAATAGATTGGTTCTTTCATGGAAATATACAGATTTGTTTTCTCTCTTGACTTTTGTTCGCATTTGCCTTGTTCCTGCTAAATATGAAAACAACCCATCATGTCAGTTTTTAAATAAGGACGGTATATATCAGTCTGTGTGGCATACACGTGCAGTTCCAGAAAAGAGAAACAAGTATGAGTTTGGATGAGAACTACACATTTTCGAGCTCAAGTTCGTTCGGAGATGTAGCTGTGCGGAGGAGGCACTGTTTCTGTGTGTGTGTTTGTATGGCACTTAATAAAATGAGGCCATTATTGGAGGGTGAGGGAAAGAGCTCAACTGCTATCCTAATGACTGTAAAACCCAGCTCTGATAAACCACATGGAAAGTAGCAGTGTGTGAGCACTATCTCAGAGAAAGGTGCACCGCTCTGTCTCTGCTGCAGAAGGAAAAGAGGCTTGCTAACTCATAATCTACTCTCCTCATTCCTCCCCACAGGTTGCAGGGGACTGCAGCGCGTCTTTTCCCTGTCGTAGCGCACCCTCTGCCCAGTTCCGTGGTACACTGTGCTCTCGGGATGTGCGTGCTTAAGGCTCCCTCGGCCTCTGCTCCTTCCCCAGGCTGGGTCTTCCCATCAGTTTGCCCGGCATGGGGAGGCATAGTGAGTCTGCAGAACCCACTTCCCTTACGCTTCAGGAGAGCCATGCAGCGACTCCAAAGGAGAAAGAAACACAAGCTTCCCTCTCTTCTTTTGTGCCAGCCCTCAGGCTGTATCCAAGTTTGGTCCTCGGGAGACGGTCTGGCTACTTCTTTTGCCTCTGCAAGCTTTTCTATGCCCTTTCCACAGTTATTACAATTATTGTGATTGCATTTGTTCATACGGTCAAAGCTTGCTAATGCTATCCCTTCCTGCCCCACAAATTATTCATTATAGTGTCATACAGTACTCAGCATAAAAAGTATGCTTGTGTGCTTTTTTTCGTTCAATAAAACACTTTGGTCACAGAAGCACTGTCACCTCGGGTTTTGTTATTTCAGAATGCTCACCTTAAATTTTGTGGCACCTGTGTGATGGAGAGGTCACCTAGCATTTTCAGCTCTGTAAAAGCAGCAGGGGTGTGTGTGTGTGTACTTTACAACTGCAGGTTTAAACAACAAAACCCGAATCGCAAAGCTCAAGCCCACTCAACGTTTTCTCTACTAAGGCAAGGGGGAACTGGATGCTGACAGCTAGTCGCTTCACAGCCCCACACCGTCCCTGGATCCACTGGAAAATCCCCCTGGTGGGACAGGGATCCTTCAGAAGAAGCCTTTCTGTGATTCTGTTTTGGCATTACACCATCTTGAAGCCTGTTGAGAAGAGTTAGATTTTCTTGCATCATTTTGTGGTTGGGAATGGCTTTTTGACTTCCACAATCAATTCACTTTATGAAGAAAACACTAAACAAATTAAGGGCCAGGAGAAGTGTTTGACCTCAAGGAAAATCAACAACGTGGCGCCTTCCTGAGAGAGCACTGTCTTGGAAGCATCCTTTACGGATGGCTAGGGAAAGATGACTTCTGAACTGCAAGCTGAGGGGGACTTTCAGAAATAAGATGTGCTCTTTTCATAGCTACTTCCCTACAATATTTAGATTCACAACTCATATTGCAGAATATGAAAAAAACCCAACAGGATCATTTAAGGACTAGAAGATGGACCAGATTATTTTATTACCGACATTCCAATGCCCTTTTCCTGGTTCTGAGGCCTGAGCTGATCTTCTGCTCATCTGTATTGGCTCCGGCTCAAAGGGTCATGTAACTGGCTGAGTGAATAGCAGAGCTTTTAGCACCAGCACCAGAAGCCATCTTGGACAAATGGAATCATGGATAAATTCTTCAATTTCCCACCTCCCGCAGTCATTTATAAAAGCTATTTTTATCAAAACCTTCTTTGATACTTCTCCTGCTCTAGCTGAGAGATCATGTGACGAGCATTTTCCATTAAACCATAGAAGAAAGAGGCAGAAGTGTTTTATTTACTTCACTGTTGGATTTCCTTTGTTTCTGCAATGCTTATTTTCTTTAGGGTGACCAAGAATACTAGAATCCAGCAGAAAAGCCCTGACAGATGCTTCAGCAGCAGAATTTCTCAGTTCAGAGGGTATTTTTAGATGAAAAGGTGTAACACCCGTTTAGCCTGTTTGTCGGGAAATTGTTATTTGGTTAACTCTTTTTAAAATCAACACAGAGAGACCATCTATTTCAAACCATTAAGTTATTTAGGAGGCTAGCCTGCTGGACCACATGTATCTGTTGAACTGTGTAAGAAATGAAATAGTATGGCAAGGTGTACTATCCTGTCCCCACAAACCAGAGATGTCTTCCCTCATTAACAGTGGTGCAGTTGTGGTTAAGTTATTCAAGACGGAAGAGTGACAAAAGACATAAAGCTCTCCCATGTGTTTACATTGTCTAAAACGTGAAAGAGTCTTCGCCTGCACACTTGCCCAAGTCAGTTTTCTTCTGGTTTCAGGGCAATAGAATGATCTTAGAAGAGGGATTTCTATAGCAAGGATCGCGGAGTCAGATTCTGTTGTGCCTGATTTTTGTCCGTTATGCAAGTGTGTGCAACCTGTGCCTCCCACTTGCTTTGTACTCTTTCCCCCAACACACACACACCTTCATCCCTTTGGAATGGGTATTACTATGGAAACAATTGTGTCCTTGCTATTGTTAAGGGCAGCTGAGTGACATCCAGAAATCCCATATACCCGCAGAAAATTGTAATAGTAAATCATCTGACCAGCTGTTCTTAGCCATTCTCTTTCTCGTGTAAGAGAAGGATGATATATAAATGGAGAGTATATGAAGGAGCTTTTTTTGCTCGTAGAAATTTATGACCGCTCAGCTGAAGCATAAGAGTAAAGGTAAAACAACCAAAGCATTTAATGAGCAGCAGAACTGATGAAGCCTAGTTCCTTATGGATTTGTATCCCGTGGTTGGATTCTCTGATGACTAATACAATGCTAGCTGTCTGATCACATCTTTTCTTTTAGCTGGGGCATTCAGAATCCCTTTGTGCCATGTGGATCCTCAGGTATCTGATAATAATTGAGTTCAAATTGCAGTTTTTTGTCAATGAGGGTATTGACAATGGTCTGTCTCATCTACCGACACACTGGTTTTCATTAAACTTGTAGAAATCTGACATCTGAGATTGCTATACTTCCATCATACTTGGTTGAAACAAACTCAAGTTCAGAAAGTATTAATGGGGAACAGACAGACACAAACACATTGAGTATGTGCTCTTGTGAAGCTCTTTTCCTTGGGAAATCGGCCTAAAATTTTGCTTCAATTCTTGTTCCTTGTGATAATGTTTCTGTGCCCAGATTCTTGAGGCTAGCACGTGGATAATCCTTCTCTACTTCATAAGAGATGTTGTAAAGACTTTTCAGTCTTTTGTAACGAATGTTTTAAAAAGGCAAAGTTGCAGGAAGGGAAATTCACATTAAACACTCTCTTTTCACAGTGAAGGTGGTAAAGCTGTGGGGCAGGCTGCCCAGAGAGCGTGTAGAGTCTCTGTCTTTGGAGATACTTGAAAGTTGGCTGGCGAAAGCCACAAGCTACCTTCTGTGACTTCTGCTTTGAATGGGGACTGGACCAGATGACCTCCAGACATCCCTTCCAATTAAGAGTTTCTGTGTTTCTGTATTACTTACTACTTTAGATTTCATTTCCATAGGTCTCTCTTACTCAGGAAGAACCACAGTCAAGGTGAAAGTCTTCAAGAACACGATGTTCTGATAAACAATGTGGGTATGTTGGCATGAACAAACCCGCTATGGAAAATTTCAGATTTTTGCTGTCTGAGACAAACTAGAGCTTTTATGTTGAGTCTTCAGTATTTTCTGAATATTAGTTTCCTCACCAGTTCCTTTTAGCTGTGTGTAAAGTCACTGCGAAGCTTTGTATTATATAAAAAACTTCATATTTTGCCACTGCCCTCTCTGATAAACTGGAGAATGCAATGCAGGCAGCAAGACTACTGGAGCCAGTGTCTCTTCCTGATAACAGGTACTTTGTAAATTCACTATTTTTCTTGTGTAATTTTGGATAATATACTCTGGAAAACTTCGCTGAAGTGGGAAAAAAAAAGGGGAGTATTATTTTTGTGAAACACAACACTTTTTGTAATGGGATTGCCTGTCTCGAGTGCAATCAATCTGTCATTGAGCTGGCAGTGTTTAGAAGCAGATTAAAGTCTCTATAGATCTCAGGACTCCAAATGTTCCAGACCCCCATACGGGGAATATATGGACAGAGGAACGTTGAAAAAATACATACAAAACCATCATAAACGTTTTTGTTTCTTACTGTTTTTTATTTCCATTGACGTTAGTGCAGTGAAAGATGGTGAAATAGTACATTAGTAATGAGCCAAATGGCCGTAATAAAACATGCCTGGTGACAAATCTTTCCACCAGAAATCCAACTTTGCTTAGCTTATACCATTTCACCAACTCCTACAGCACTGTTACTAAAATAATTGAGTGCTTCATCATTTATTGCTCCCCCTGTGATAGCACACAAGGGCTCGTGGCAGGGTCGGAGAGAGCACACTGGAAAGCAGCGGTCCTTGTAACACAGGGTTTAGGAGCTCAGACCAAAGGCAACAGGTGGATACAACAAACCACCAGAGGCAACGGAAGGTATCAATGGGGTGATTATGAACAGCGTGACAAGCAGCTGTCACAGCGCACCAGCTGTGTAGCCACCAATGTCTCACATTGAAGACAGGAAAGAAAGAAACCAAGCCACCAGTAATTGACCCCCTCTTCCCCGAGCCTCACTGACAAAGATGAGTCTAATTGGAGCTGCTGCATCATTGTTTTTTAGTTATTCACGTCCTTTTTCACCCCTACGCACTTCCCAGCGGATGTTGTACCCTCATTTGCCTGTTATCTCTGGTATTTAGGACTAGGATGTTCCACATGAAGGGCATGAAGAAAACCTTTCTTGACCTCATCAGGAAGGAAGGGGAGATTTTAGATATTGGGATGTGGGAGATGAGACATGACATGTTAAGGTCTGCAATAGGGGAGTAATTTTCTTCTGTAGTACAGCCTGGAACTATGTGAGCATTTGCAGAAGTGATGTTGGTAAAGATCTTGGGGACCTGAGGGGGAAGGAAGGGAGAAGAGTGGAGTACCCCTGTTTGTGTACTGAGACACTGAGGTGCACCAGAATGGGAAGTCACTGTGGTGTGGTCCCTCAGTACAAGCTGAAGCCTACATCCATCCTTTGGGGTCATCACAGCAGAAGACTTGCTCATCAGTATGGGGTACTCCATAATCACAAACTGGTAAGTGACAGCCACCTCCGTATTAAGACACCTAAATGTAAGTAACTACTTGTAGGTGTCTGCATGTGGTGTGTCTGAGCTCCCATGGTAGTCTGTGAAGACCCAGTCTATACAGTCAAGAGATCATGGCAAGTGACTCAGGTGACCTGCTACTGAACACACATAGTGACACACCTCAGGTGCAATCCAGTCCTCTTTAGAGCATCTCATTTTACCTACAGCCACCCTTTTAGAAGTGCATGGATCTTCTGTAGGTCATGATCATACCTGCTATCTGAGATGTCTACCCTGGAGCAGCTGCCCAAGCCCCCAGGGTGAGTCGGCAGAGGGGTAGTCAATGCCGTCAGTGGAATATGCAGAGTAATTCAATTAGCTCCAACTTACAAACCTAGAGCTTGACTTAAGGTTTGGAACCCCAGTCAAGCTCTACGGTTGTAAGTTGGAGCTAATTGAACTACTCTGCAGATTCCACTGACGGCACTGACTACCCCTCTGCCGACTCACCTTGGGGGCTTGGGCAGCTATGGTTAACACCTAAACACCTGCACATGCATACCAAAATGTAGGTGTCTTATTCTAGAATTTATTCCACTGGCCTCTCTTGTAGTGAGACTCTAGAAAACAACAGATAAAAGTTGTAGCAATTACTGCAAGGACACAGCTGTTAGTTGAGAAGCAGCTTAAATTAGCACATGTAGAGCTCTGTGCCACTGCAGTAAATCAGCTTCCAGTACCTGAGCTAACGTGTTTAAACTGACTGATATCCTCATGCTGCATTGGTGCCCGCAATGGAAGTGCACTTGAAGATTGCTGGTCCTTAGGCCAATGTTGCTGTTGAACCACCTTCTTCAGGATCATGAGGTTACTGCACTTTGGAGAAGTGAGGTTAAACTTGGTGATGTAACCTTGTGGTTTTTTGACTGGTACTGAAACTATCAAACGTGTAAGTCAGGATTCAAAACATAATGTCCTGTATTTTTCCTAAAGTTTCTCTTGGGAATAATGAAGGGGGGAAAAAAAAGGAAAAATGCCAAATTGGTAGTGTTAGCAAGCACTTGACCACCACTGCTACCAGCATGGAAGGTGTCCCCAGCAAGAAGCTGATACCAGCTTTAAGATCAGCTGCAAGCTTAAACTAGCTTCAAAAATATATGGAAAAGGAGATAAGATGAGCATTTGATGATGTCAGGGGAGAGGTTAGTTAGGAACTGAAGCATTAGGGGAAGGTAGAAACCCAGGTCTTTAACGTGCTTTTTAATAAGATTTATAGTTGGTTCTCTTGGTTATTCTTGTGACAGAAATAAGGTAGCAAATCCTTCAACACATCCTGTAGGTTAATGAAGGGTAAGCCTACCCCTGCAAAGGGGTGTGGTATGATCTGCGCATACTAATACTTGTGCTGCATCCACAAGCAATACAGTACATCAATAAAGCACAGAGCCAGAACACGGCGCACGTGGGCTTCATTAGGCGCAATGGTGCACAGGGTGGCTACTTTGTGTTTTTGATCCCAGTTAGTGTCTTTGCTGCGTAGGAAGAACTTCTGCAGTTATCTTCATCATTACTTTTGAAGGAGTCTGTGCTGTGGGCTCCAATGTAGACATAGCCAAAACTCTTACATGTCAATAGTAATTAATATGTGGCACACATACTGACCAGCAGCAATATATCATGTTTTCTTGGTGTACCTCAAAGTAAATACCAAACACACAATCAGTCACACAAACACACGAGTAAATGTGGTTTTGGAAGAGGAAAGGGCAGAGATTGCTGGTTATAAGGGCGTTTGCAAACGACTTGCAAATGTCAGCCAGGCTTTATTTGCATTAACTGATTTTCAAATCAGGAATAAATGGATTTTTGATTGGTTAAATTAAACAAGACTTGGGAAACAAATAAGAGAAAGGAGAAGCATTTGAAAAATGTAATTGCACACTACAACACTCATGAACATTATGTGAGGATTTACAAATCAGCCTTGAATCACTGGGTAGTGGAAACAATTTGAATTGTTTTGCTGAAACCTTCATAGATCTTGAAAATAAATTAAGAAGGATAAAGGGGGGGGTCTCAAAAATTACGTTAGAAATGCACAGTCGTATTTAAGTTTATAAGGAGCCTCTTAAAAGTATTTCCCCATTCTAATTATTATTTGAAGTAGAGGAAACAGAAGGAAATCTTTCTTGGGATTCAAGTAGGTGAAATTACAAGCAGAACTTTGTTGTTTGAAGATCAGGCCCTCAAAATCATAGCATCATAGAATCATAGAATGGTAGGGGTTGGAAAGGACCTCTAGAGATCATCCAGCCCAACCCCCCTGCTAAAGCAGGTTAGCCTAGAGCAGGTTGCACAGGAATGCGTCCAGGCGGGTTTTGAATATCTCCAGAGAAGGAGACTCCACAACCTCTCTGGGCAGCCTGTTCCAGGGCTCTGTTACCCTCACAGTAAAGAAGTTCCTCCTCATGTTCAGGTGGAACTGCCTGTGTTCCAGTTTGTGCCCATTGCCCCTTGTCCTGTCGCTGGGCACCACTGAGAAGAGTCTGAAAACATGTCTGCCATAGCGACTGAACTCTCATCAAAACTCCTGCTACCTGCTGGAGGAGGTTTGGCTGATGGAAAAAACCCACCCAACTTTGCGGAATTTCTGTTTCATAGTTAAAGGCCCAGATTACCTTCTGAATGAAATAGTTGCAGTCTCAAAAATCGTACTCTCTTGTTACGCAGTGAGTCTTTTATTTTGAAACACAGGCTCTTCGTATTCAGTTCATAGCTTTCCTTTGGCTGCTTCCTCCATTCTGCTTTTGTACATATCGCATTGAAATCTCCCTTCTTGTAACTGGATGTAATCCCAGTCCCAGTTCATAATAACAGTGGTCACTGGTGGTGAGCGGTTTTCAAGGGGGAATCCATTATCTGAGGCATTTATAACTGGGCTGGATAAAACAGTAAAAAATGTATAGGAGGGAGAGGGAACAATTTTGCAGTGCCGAGGGCTGGGCTGGATGACCAAAGGGGTCTTTTCTATCTTGGATTTCTATGCTGATCAGGGAAGCACACAGTCTAATGAGCCAGATATTCAAACATCTTCAGGCAAACCATTTTGGCTAGGAAGAATGTACATTGGATGCTCGACTTGATGCATCTGAAAGAAAATCAATAGTTTTCCAAAGGCCATAATAGGACGGAAATAGTGCTGGCATTTCTGGATAGTTCTCAGTGAAAATTTGTACCACCAATTATATAAGCAACCAAGTATTTTTTGCATCAAAGGCTGTAGTGAGCAATTTTAGTTACTCTTCCCTTCAGATCTTAGTCTTGTTGTCTTTATATGGATGTCATTAGCATATCAACACTCCAAAGACTTTTTTTGTTTTTTGTTAAAGTCAGATGGTTTCCCACCCAGCGGATTGCACTATGAATTCCATATATTGTAGAATGTCAAACAAAGGACCCACAGCATTGGAAACAACTATCACATGCATACGGGAAATGAGGAACAATCTGTTTGATGGCCCAGCTTCTTTTACCATATCTGGCTTCAAACAGCATTAAATCTGGTTGAGGAGCAATCTTGGGGAAAATTCTACCCTATCTGCAGGGAGATGTGATGTTCAGATGATAGTTCTGGAGGGAATGTTTCAAAGCAGGATAACGAGGAAATGCTCCTCCGAGGGCCGTGCCCAGGAGGTGTGCGAGTGGCTACTGTTGGGGCTGGGTTTCAGCAGGACCATGTTAGCCAAGGGGTTGATCCATTGGTTCAGGAACATTTAGGACTTTCTTCAGAGGCCGCTATGTTGCTGCCACGCAGATGAGAGATAAAACTGCCTATGTACCTGCAGAGATGCTTCACCCGGCTGTGCTGTCCCACAGGGGCAGCAGGCGAGTGACAGACCAGCTCTGTAGCAGGTTTGGGTGTTGATACCACAGCATGGTACAGTTAACCCAGTCAAAAATTCTCCAGGAGAAAATTTGTGTAATGGAAAAAAACTATTTGCTGAAATTGAAGCATGGGAAGGATCTTGGCGATGTCCATGCATTTCCATTTTTAAAAAGTCCTTAAAATTAGGCATTTTTTCTTAAAATCAGACACTTCAGTAAGATTTTTTTAAAATTTGATTGTCAGTTTTATAAACCAGCTTTCATTTCAAAGTGTTATATATTTTATATTATTAATAAATGAATGTGTTTTGATCACTTATCTTGTACTCACTACAGTGCCAATTGCTAAATCAATTACCAAACCAAGTATCTATTTCAAAGTACCACTTTGCTCTGTTACCAATGAGAAAACCAAATATGAATTACCAGACAAATTAGAATACCAATTAACAATTTCCATTGTAATTACCAGTCACTAGTAAGAACTACCCCAACGGACATTTGGAATAGCAATTGCCAATTAAAATACCAATTACCAAAGCAAATACCAGTTACAGTAACACTTACCAATTAGAATACTAATGAATTATTGCATTATCATATCTGATCTTGTTTATAATTAAAACAATTATTATGCTCTATTCATATATAAAAATTAAATTACAAAATTGAAAAAGATCTCCAAATCAGAAGCAAAACCTTTCAGCTGACGGCAATTATATTTCCTCACAAAAATCTGCAGTATGAGAAGTTTAAACCTGGGGGCTTTTAGTGCCAAAGATGAATTAAAAATGTTGGAATTCCCCATAGAAGGGAAATTCGAGGTTACCATTTGTAGCAGCAAACTCCGTATCCGTCAGAAAGCCCACCTGCTCCTAGATGACACAGCATCGGACCTTGGCCTTCCTAGTCCTGAATCCCTGGGGTAGGAACCAGGGCTACTTACTCATGCTCCATGGGAGATCTGGATGGTTTGGTCATAGCTGTCACTCTGTCCATGCGTTACGCAGAGGTGGGTGTCTTCTCTTCAGCACGAGCAACCCGCAAAGGAACACCCCTCCTTCAGAAAAACAGTTGAGAAAGACACTGCTGCTCACTGCCCCTGCTTTCCTCTACCAGGACAGGGCTGCAGACCTGGGGTTAGGCCAGATTTAGCTGGTTGTGGTGGGTTGACCCTGTCTCTATGCCAGGTGTGCACCAAAGCTGCTCTGTCACTCCCCCTCCTCAGCTGGACAGGGGAGAGAAAATACAACAAAAGGCTCATGGGTCAAGATAAGGACAGGGAGAGATCACTCAGCAATTACTGTCATGGGCAAAACAGACTCGACTCGGGATAAGTGATTTAATTTATTGCCAATCAAATCAGAGTAGGGTAATAAGAAATAAAAACTAAATCTTGAAACACCTTCCCCCCACCCCTCTCTTCTTCCCAGGCTCAACTTCACTCCTGATGTCTCTATGTCCTCCCCTCAAGCAACTCAGGGGGACGGGGAATGGGGATCCTGGTCAGTTCATCACACGTTGTCTCTGCTGCTCCTTCTTCCTCAGGCGGGGAGGACTCCTCACACTCTGCCCCTGCTCCACCGTGGGGTCTCTCCCACAGCAGACAGTCCTCCATGGACTTCTCCAACGTGAGCTGTTCCCACGGGCTGCAGTCCTTCGTGAACAGCTCCCAGCATGGGTCCGTCCCACGGGGTGCAGCCCTTCAGGGACAGACTGTTCCAGCACGGGTCCCCCTTGGCATCACAAGCCCTGCCACCAAACCTCCTCCAGCGTGGTCTCCTCTCTCCACCGGTCCTGCCAGGAGCCTGCTCCAGCGCAGGTTTCCCATGCAATCACAGCCTCCTCTGGGTATCCATCTGCTCCGATGTGGGGTCCTTCACGGGCTGCAGGTGGAGATCCGCTCCACCGTGGACCTACCTGGGCTGCAGGGGGACAGCCTGTCTCACCATGCTCTGCACCAGGGGCTGTGGGGGAATCTCTGCTCAGGTGCCTGGAGCACCTCCTCCTCCTCCTTCTTCACTGACCCTGGTGCCTGCAGGGCTGCTCCTCTCAC
This sequence comes from Steatornis caripensis, assembly GCA_013398225.1. NCBI lineage: Eukaryota > Metazoa > Chordata > Aves > Caprimulgiformes > Steatornithidae > Steatornis > Steatornis caripensis. Next base: position 52,792 of record VZSC01004888.1, read on the forward strand.
ACTTTCTCACTCCTCTATCCTGCTGCAATTGCCTTTGCGCAACAATTTTTCCTGCTTCTTAAATGTGTTATCCTGGAGGTGTTACTGTGGCTGGTGGGCTCAGACTTGACCAGCAGCGGGTCTGTCTTGGAGCCAGCTGGCATTGGCTCTGTCAGACATGGGAAAAGCTTCTGGCAGCTTGTCACAGAAGCCACCCCTGTAGCCCCCCACCCAGTACCAAAACCTTGCCATGCAAGTCCAATACACTAGTGAGTTTTTTGTGTGTTTGAGCCCAGAAATCCCCTATTCCAGGAGAATTTTGTAGCCACAGGGATGTTAGNGTCCATGCGTTACGCAGAGGTGGGTGTCTTCTCTTCAGCACGAGCAACCCGCAAAGGAACACCCCTCCTTCAGAAAAACAGTTGAGAAAGACACTGCTGCTCACTGCCCCTGCTTTCCTCTACCAGGACAGGGCTGCAGACCTGGGGTTAGGCCAGATTTAGCTGGTTGTGGTGGGTTGACCCTGTCTCTATGCCAGGTGTGCACCAAAGCTGCTCTGTCACTCCCCCTCCTCAGCTGGACAGGGGAGAGAAAATACAACAAAAGGCTCATGGGTCAAGATAAGGACAGGGAGAGATCACTCAGCAATTACTGTCATGGGCAAAACAGACTCGACTCGGGATAAGTGATTTAATTTATTGCCAATCAAATCAGAGTAGGGTAATAAGAAATAAAAACTAAATCTTGAAACACCTTCCCCCCACCCCTCTCTTCTTCCCAGGCTCAACTTCACTCCTGATGTCTCTATGTCCTCCCCTCAAGCAACTCAGGGGGACGGGGAATGGGGATCCTGGTCAGTTCATCACACGTTGTCTCTGCTGCTCCTTCTTCCTCAGGCGGGGAGGACTCCTCACACTCTGCCCCTGCTCCACCGTGGGGTCTCTCCCACAGCAGACAGTCCTCCATGGACTTCTCCAACGTGAGCTGTTCCCACGGGCTGCAGTCCTTCGTGAACAGCTCCCAGCATGGGTCCGTCCCACGGGGTGCAGCCCTTCAGGGACAGACTGTTCCAGCACGGGTCCCCCTTGGCATCACAAGCCCTGCCACCAAACCTCCTCCAGCGTGGTCTCCTCTCTCCACCGGTCCTGCCAGGAGCCTGCTCCAGCGCAGGTTTCCCATGCAATCACAGCCTCCTCTGGGTATCCATCTGCTCCGATGTGGGGTCCTTCACGGGCTGCAGGTGGAGATCCGCTCCACCGTGGACCTACCTGGGCTGCAGGGGGACAGCCTGTCTCACCATGCTCTGCACCAGGGGCTGTGGGGGAATCTCTGCTCAGGTGCCTGGAGCACCTCCTCCTCCTCCTTCTTCACTGACCCTGGTGCCTGCAGGGCTGCTCCTCTCACACTTTCTCACTCCTCTATCCTGCTGCAATTGCCTTTGCGCAACAATTTTTCCTGCTTCTTAAATGTGTTATCCTGGAGGTGTTACTGTGGCTGGTGGGCTCAGACTTGACCAGCAGCGGGTCTGTCTTGGAGCCAGCTGGCATTGGCTCTGTCAGACATGGGAAAAGCTTCTGGCAGCTTGTCACAGAAGCCACCCCTGTAGCCCCCCACCCAGTACCAAAACCTTGCCATGCAAGTCCAATACACTAGTGAGTTTTTTGTGTGTTTGAGCCCAGAAATCCCCTATTCCAGGAGAATTTTGTAGCCACAGGGATGTTAGGGAGGTGAGTCAATGCCTTCAGTCATGCTGGTGGAGCAGCCTGGCCTGGGGCAGTGGGGCTCAGCAGGGAGGCACAGGTAGGGATGAAGGAGCTCCAGGGCTGCTCTGAGCCGGTACTCCCAGCTTTGGACCTTCGTGTGTTGAATGCCAGGTGCATAAGCTGGAGTAATGAAATCCGTTCCCCTCATGATGTCCAGCTACGAGAGCACCCTGTGGCAATCGCTGTCACTGGCTGCTGTCTAGAAGAGCACTGTTCAGTCCACATCAAAACCTTTCCAGGGCCCATACTAACCATTTGACATGGCGGAGAAGAGCATGCAATCCTGCTTCACTAGAGGAGACATAATCTGTGCCAGTTTTTGGTTAGGCACACCGTGGACCTCGGGTTTAGCACTGCCATTTCTACAGTGGGCTCAGGGACTTGATGCACATAGGCCTAAAACTGGTGGTTTCCTTCAAATGTCCGTTTCTGACCAGTCTCACATTCAGCAGCATCACTGCAGGGCTGTGGCTGGTCCTCTGTTTTTGTGGGGATGTGTAAGCTAAAGGACTACCACATCACACAGTGTGAATATATAACCTACTCCCCAAGCTGTGTGAGATCCCAGCAATACACAGGCTATTGCTCATTACATAGAATCTGCTAGTCCATATGTTCAAATGATGATGTGCGATACATTATTCACCCTTGCAGTTGCTTTATAACTACATGTATTTGACTTGTTGGGGCACATAACAGCTCCTAGGTATCAGTCAGTGTGTTGGAGGCTTCTTGGAGAAATCCAAAATATCGCAGACTAATGTTTTTTTACATAGCCAAGCTGCTGCTGTGGGATATTTGGTACAGAACATAAACCCTGACAAAAGTCTATTGGTGATCCAGTCTCAGAGGGCTTCTTGGCAGGTGCCAGAACTGACAATTATAACAATCCACGGCAGAGCTTAGGAAATTACAGACAACTCTGGCTGGCTGGCTCAGGGATTCAAGGATTTCAAAAGTGCCCGAGCGTGATGTCACTTTGCATGAACACAGATCACAGCGGGGTGCATGTGGGAGGCGCGGGGGCGGTGTGGGAGGGAAGGGACCAATATGGTTATGGATTATGCTTCTGCCCCCTGGGTCCCTGTCTGCTCTGAAGAGTGTTAAGGTCCTTGGCAGTGTTTTAGCGCTTCTCATGCTGGGGGGGGGGGNCAAACGGGCTAGCGGGTCAGCCCGGACACCCGGGGGGGGGGGGGGGGGGGGGTGGGAAACGTGTCATCTCCTCCAGGCTCTGCTGTGGCCTCAGCCCTGCTCTGAACGCTCAGAGCATCTCAGCATAGGCCTTCAGTTCTTGGCACAGGCACCTTCTGGTAGTCTTTGCAGTGCTTGAACTTGGGGACTGCTCCAAGAGGAGGGTAAGCGACTTCAGGAGCCCTGTAGCACCTCTGTAAAAATAAAATGAGAAGGGGCAGGAGCAGAGCACACACCTCAAAGTGTCACAACGTTCCGTAATTCCTGAGAGAAAAGTATCTGAGAAGGGAAATATTTATTTGGATTAGGAATGAATGTGTAGCATTATCAATGTTCTACTGCAGTTCTGGCTTGCCAAAAAGTGCTTAATCTCTTTCCCAGACAGGGTTTGAATGATCTTTGACTCTTTCAAAAAATTCAAGTCTTATTCTCTTTTTTCACTCTTCCTTCTACAAAATCTGAAGTTTAAGACTAAATGCTGGGACTCCTGAAATTCAGCAGAACTTTGGTTTTCCCTGTGCAAGTTCTATTTGTGGCCAGCAAGCCAGCAAAGGATTTTCCTTTAAGCATTCAACCAGGGAGAAACATACCATCAGTTTTTGCTCCTATAGTAACTTTCATCCAACACTGACAACTTGGAGTAGTAAGCTGTCAATATTATCCACATCTTCATCATTAAAGATGGAGATTAATTGTTTGGTCCAAAATCTCATTAAAGATTAAAATGTATGCCTATGCAATATCTCTTCAACAGAGCTAAACCAGAATGGACTTTCCCTGAACTCCTTAAATTGGGGGATAAGTGATCATATCTTACCTTTGCAATATCAGAGCATGGTCAATTAATAGAGATGTTTGCAGTGCTCTATTATTTCCTCTCCAGTTTATGAAAAGGTGGGTTTGGGAACTACAGAGCAGTGGGCCAGTTCAACAAAGTCATTCCACAGGATTTTTTGGTGCCTATTGAGCATCTTTCACTCTCAGTTCTTTTAGAAATATTTAGGCAAGCGTAATGGGTTCATGCTGCTAATGGGTCCGTTCTGGTCTACTTGTTGTTACCCCACCTCTGAAAGATTGATCTTCTTTGTCATATTTGCAGCTGCGATGCTGCTTAAGTTCTTTCTGAGATCTGTAATTAAGCATCTTTTTTCATCAAAGAGCCAAGAAAACTCCCTTGGCCATCTCTTGTTTGGGGAAATATGGGATTGTCCTCTGTATTTATAGACTTCCAGATGAGTTATCAAACTGAAAAGAAAATATTTTGTTCTTGGAAGGACCATACACTGTGGGCTTACCAGCTTATAACACACATTTTATATATATATATATATATATATATATAAAATTCATTATACCCTACTGGCATAATGGAGGCAAAATTTAATTCAGCAATTTCATAACACTTAATAAAACTAATTGGTGGTGGAACGCTATTGCTGTGCCACGAATAGGGCAAGGCTCAAGCCTAGAAAAGGATGTGGGGAAATTCTGGTAACCCAGTACAGGAGTAAGAGCCTATACACCCGTGCTTGCTTCTGCGGACGCCTCAAATCTTTAGCTGTGTTTCTGAGAGCTATATTCGCTAGGATCCTTAAGTAGCTGAGTATTTTGTCACACCTTAGCAAGTCAGCCCTTATCACATGCTTTAGCGCAGTGACATCCACAAGCTATATATTTTCCAGGTGGTCCAGACTGGGAAATGGATTCTTAGCACCAAGTGGGGATAGAGAAAACAAGGGCATGATATTTACCTGCTAGCAGTGTTGTGAAGGCACTCACCCTAGCTGTGGCAAATACAGGGTCAGTTTCCTCTCCTGCCTGCAGAAGTTCAAATCCACATTTTCCCATCTTCCTGGGGACTGCCCTGCTCTTGAATCTTGCCTTAAAAAAGAGCCTCTTGGAGCAAGGGCTGGCACCCACATGTCCCCGTGCAAGGAGAAAGTAAAATTTAACAAATTTCTTATCTGGTTCTGAAGAATGACCAGTTTTAAGAGGAGGGAGTGGAGATTCAGAGAAAAGGGACTTTTGCTTGGCATCTCCGCCATCCCAAGTCTTAGTCACGAGGATACTGTGTGAAAGGGAAGGAGGTACAAAGAAAGGAACCCCAAATGCATTCAGCTGCTTGGGCTTTGATTGCAAATCAGCTCTTTCTTGCAGCATGCGTGCATCCAAGTCCTACGAGGAGGGGGAAGGGGTGCTGTTATGTTATACGGCCAGTGTCAGCATTTCGTATGGCGTAACCTACACTAAGCTATGTGCTCAGCCTGCTGGCTCTTCTGGCTTGTATTCAGAGGTGCAGGGAACTCTGCACCTCGTCTCTGGCTCTGGACTTCACCCCAAGGACCAGACGCCTCAAAGGGCATTGTCAGGATATGTAAATCATCTCTAGCCCTGAATCCTTACCCTACGTCTAGCAGAGCATGCAGTCTTTAAGCCAGTGCCCAGTTTCATTCCTGCAAGGGGCTTTGGCTTGCAGGAGTCACAGCAGAAGAGAAACCGAACGTGTGGCTGACCCCTAGCACCTCCAGGAACTTGACTGTCCCTTATGTTTCCCTCCCCTGCTCCTAGTGCCTGGTTCTCCTCCCAGATAAATAATTCTGCTTCCCCAGCTACCCAAGCAGGATTTAACAAGCTGAACCTGGAGCAGCTGCTGGCGGGGTTTGAACCTGTGCTGAGAATATGGGTCAGCAGAAAAGCATGATTACACAAATGCTATTTAAGGCATTTTGCTAAAATATAAAGGCCGTGGAAGAAAGGAAAGGAATCTGCTGGGTCAAGCCGGGAGCTGGCTGTCCGTCCATGGAATGAAAAAATCTGTTAGAGTTTGCAGCCGGTGTCAGTAGCCGACAGGTGAGATGCCAGGTGGGAGTGGTGTGTGTGGCCCAGTCCTGTGTGGGTCTGAGCACTTTCCGGGAGGTGACAAGAGCTGTCAGCACCCGTGAGCTCCCACAGCGCTTCGCAAGTTTGGGTGTAGGGAGCCTGGTGCCATAAACTCCCACTGATGGCAGCTGCAATTGAGGAACTGTGAAGCGTAGGACTGACTGTGCCACACATCCACCCCCTCATTTCGCCACTACCCACGAGGCACCCTGCACCCAAACCTGCGGAGCACTGCAGGATCACAGGCAGGATCCCCAGGATTGGGCCCTGCATCAGCAGGCTGCTTCTCCCTCTGCCTGCCTTCGCGTCCATGGCTGATGGCGTTTCAGAACAACAAATGACACTAATTTTGTAGTAATTTCTTACAGGGACCCTGCCAAGGTCAACAGGCCTAAAATTTCACACACGTGTGCTACCCTAAAAATGTTTAATTTGATGTTAGTTCTTTTTTTCACATCTCTATTATTAAGGGGGAAAAATACCACTTTCCAAAAGGAGGGATGTAGCCGTATTAAAACCCCAGCTGGGTGAACTGCTCACAACAGATTCAGCAGATGTGGGCATGCTGATGGCAGGGTTTTGCATGCCAGCTGTGCCCTCTCTTGCCTCTCCATGTCAGCTCTGTCACTGATAGCTGGCAAGAGACACGGGCCATTAGGATCCAGTGCGCAGAGTTCGAGAGACTCATCTCCAGGCAAGTTTCTGCTGGCTCACATTGGGTACAAGGGAGAAGAGGACGTCCGTACTATCGAGGCTTGTTGGCAGCATAACCGTGCTAACAGAAAACCCTGTGTGCTGAGTTAACTCTTTAGCACCAAGCTGATGAGCTGGGGGCTTTCATCCTCCTGCAGCCTTGGTCTTCCCGCGTCCTTCATCTTGAAAGGGGATTCTTCCTCCTGCTGCCCCAGCATGCACTTAGAAAAACCCAGCCAGTTGAAGGAGGATCAAATTTTGGTCTTGTCAACCTTGAAAATGTTCCTTTAGCTTCTCACCACCCACGTGTGCTGCATGTATTCATACACGTATGCAAATAAGCAAATATAGTCATCCGCAAGTGCATACGCACAGAAAGACATACGCTTGCACCTACATGGTTCTTGCATACCAAGCGTAACATTAAAGGACCAGAAGGATGTATAAAGCAAGAAAGTCTCTCGGATCAGTGCGGGAGGTTTAAGCACACCAGCCTGCTTTTTGTCATCTTAATTCTCCAAATCTTGTCAGAAACTCTGCTGCCATCTTCGTTCTTTGCTTCTTTTTTCCCCCAAAAATGTCCTGCAGTTACCTGTGGGATGGACAGATAATTACAAATATTGGTTGACTTTAAGGCAGAGAGCAATAAAACATTGCCTAGTGGATAAAAAAAACCTTCTTCTCAAGTTATCGTATGTTGCCTGAAGGCAAAGAGCCAGCAGAAAATACACAATCAAAAGGAACTATTTTTATCAAAGACAATTTCATTTCCCGCTCTCATCCTCAGAGACAGTCACTGTTTGCTGTTATTACCTGTAGGTCTGGTGTACCCAAAGGCCCAGTCAGATCAGGGATACACTGTGCAAGGTAGTGATTTTCTTTTCTCTGAAGATTACCTTGTAGAGCAGACTTCAGGGATGAGGGCAAGCCATGAGGTCTTGTCCGCTGCTAGGAACATTCCGTGAGTAGTAGAGGAATAGCTGCATTTATCTAATGCTGTCTTCTCACTCCTCTCCCATGTGATGAAGAGTCTCTGAGGCTGCAAGTTTCCCTGAGGAAGAGGGGGTCAGAGCTTTTGGATCAGTCTCAGAAGGGGCAGCTCCATCACTCCTGCTGCCACAACTCTGTACTGTGACTCCAGGGTGAAGAGCACGAGGGGACCCGATGAGATGGCAAAGAAAACACATCTTCAGTCATCAGCGGCTCTTTCTGTTCCCAGATCTGGTCTCCCCAGACAGCTGGTACTTTGCAGTCCCAGCGAGCTGGTATTTCTTAGCAGCATCTTCTTCCTGCTGGCACCTGCACTTTATGTTCTGAGTCAGACATCCATGCTATTTGGCACGCACAGTACCATTCTCTCTGGCCAATAAAAATGTGTTTGTGCCTGTGTTCTTGGAAATGAGTCCCCATCTTTCCTCGACAGCATTTAGCTTCCGAGTTAGTGTTCAGATGGGAGGTAATTAGGTCCTACCAGGGGTACGGATTTACCACTAGCTCTGAAACCAAACAAATGCATGACACGTAACTCATGTTCTCCATTCCCGAAAGCTGTCTCCAGCATCTACCTCTTTGGTCCCAGCACTTCTCCCCTTGGAGCAGGTACAAGCAGCCTTTGTGTCTCAGCTGTAGTTAAGGCACCTGGGAGAGCGAGTGAGGAGGATGTTGGCATAGATCTAACATATGTTGTTAGCACAACACACAAGCATATCCCTCAGGCTACTTCACTGCCATTGCTAATGCAAGCAGTGAAGTCTTTTATAACAGAAACATCGTGCTCGTTTCCTTAGCCAGACAGAGAGAGTGCGGGTGCATTAGCAAGGTTTGTTCTTTCATCTCCCTGTACAGATTAAACAGAGATCCCACCATATGCCTGTGGTCCCAGAGCGTGGTCTTGGGATCAGAAAAGTAAAAATACTACCGTAAACATTCAGGGGCTATAGACAGTACTACTGAGATACCAGTGGATGCCCACCGTGAGTTCTCAGATACCTCAGTTGATGAGTTTTGAAAGTGTAAGTGCTTGATAGATAGAGATCACCATCCAGCCAACTAAACAATTAAAATCAAGTGAACAGTTATTACTGTGAGCATGTGAGAACATTGTCAGGAGTACCGGATATAAAAGAGCACTCTGGTGCACTTTAATTCCTCTTACACTTGTGGTACGTGCCAGTTGGTGCTCAGTAGGTCGTGCTGCCCCAATGATGCACATCATTAACATTTTTTGACCTTTCTGATTTTTCTTTTGTAACTAACCCAACATTTTGAAGCCTCAATTACCGATTCTGTGTGATATGCTAGTGATGTAAATCTCAGGGCTTCCAATATGAATCCACAGAACAAACGTCATTTCAGCTCCAAGAGACATTCTCCTTAATTATCATAATGTATAATTACAAATATTCACATACATATGTACACATTTATGCACACATACATGTTTAAACACATGTATGTGCACATTTCTTACAGTGAGTGCTGAGGGATAGACAGATACTTGGCATTTACAGAAGCTACTATCCTAAGAAACCCAACAGGGATATTAATTTGCTTGCTGGGGGAGACAGCTTGTCAAGACCTCTATTTTTTGAAGGACAGAAACTCCTGGACAGATAACAAGTCCATAATCTCCCTCTTCCCCCACTGAAAGAGCAATGCTGGAGCTCTGTCATGAATACGCAAAAGCAGAAAAATTTGATGTTAAAGCTTCCATTCTCTGAAGGTGTGCGATATATCATACTTTAACCTAGAGATTGTTGCAGTATTGAGACATGACTAACAGAATTAAGGTCAGAACAAGCGACCAATCTCAGAGGATTTTTGTGCTGGGCTTAGACAAAGAATATTACTGACTTTTCAAAAGCAGAACTAGTGGGGAAATATATTTCTATGTAGGTGACAAAGAGAAAGGTATGCCTTGGTTCATAGCTCCATGTGTATGTGCAAGAACATGCCCTCACACGTACAGACAGACACACGTGTGCTTACACACTGCTAACAGAGAACATACGTCTGCTTTTGTTAGCCTATTGTATTTATAGCTGTATTTTTTAGTACTATTGTGCATATGTCGAAAATTTGTTAGCCTGTTTTTTAGCCTACTGTATTTGTATCTGCAGTTTTTAGCACCGTTGTGCATGCATTGAAAATGCATTCTTAATGATTGTTCACAGACTTTTTTCCCAATCCTACCATTCAAACAACTTCACCTACTTCTGAAATTTTTCCTATGAGGATACGACCTTCTGTCACTAAATTATTACTTGCATGGTATATTCCAGTGTTACACTTCAGTGTTCAGTTTGATGTCAGAATATTTAAGCACAGGGCAGGCATGATGCTAAAGGATTGACTCTCCATACCCTAAATCTGTCAGGGAGTTCTCATGGGAGCAATACTGCCCCATACATTTTGAAATGTAGCATTTCGTATTCATTTCAATCATTTCACCTTTCATCAGTTGATAACGATGCTTAATATCACTTTCAAACCATTAACTAGCCAACCAAGAATGAAAATAAACATCTTGGGCCACTTTGTTTAAATCTGGGAAACTGGCCACATTTCAAGAATTAAGACAGAGTCTCATTTGACTGACTGTTCAGCTAGTACAGTGTTGACAAAATGCATGACTAGTACTGAAAAAAAAAATCCTCCAGAATCTCCATTTTGCTAAAAATGTGAATATCTTGATACTTTTTTAATATCGCAATGAAACAGAAAGTCTCCCCTGAAAGATGCTTATTGGAAATATTAAAGGTTAACCTTCCCCATGCTGCAGAAGGTCAAATGTACCCCCTTCCTGGGGATTAGCTCTCTGGTAATTCAGGCTACAACAAAACATATGCCTTTGCCTTGCTTCTCACCCAACCCTGGCTCTTAGGGTTTCCTGCAGGACTCCCATCTGTTAGACCAGTCATTTTCCTTGTGTGTCTATAGCAGGAGCTATAATTATCTAGGTATAGATATGTAAAAGATAGATGATATGCATAAATGATACAGATACGTATATTCATACACACGTACCTACACATTTGTAACTCTGGACTCTTTGAAGCCTCTGACAGGATTACCGCTGATTTCGGCAGAGCCCAGACGTGTGAGTTTATTTGCAGGTGCGACTGAGTAGCGCCTTAACAGTAGCATCAATCTGAAATTTTCTAACAGAATATTCTCCTGTTAGAAAATACCAGTTTGTCCAAAGGGAAATATTTCATGAAAATGTACTAATTACGGTGGCATTTCTCTTGCAGACAGAAATAAAAAAAGCATATTGATTGGGTCAAGATGTCACCTATTTTGGACATTTTTGGAATGGAACATACTGATACTTTTCTCCAAACTATTTTGCATTTAGAAAAGTTTAGGTAGCGTTTGAGATTTTTTTCTCAATTAAAATAGCAGAATGAAACATCGTGAAAATTAAAACTCCTTAGTCAACATTTTTTTTTTTTCGTGGAGAAATGTTTCAGTGAGAAATTTGAGAGAGGTTTTTTTTTAGATTTTGCTACATCGTAAGAGATTTTCTTTTTTTAATGGTGCGATTCCTCGTGAAACTCAGTCCCAAAGAAACTAGTTCAGTCAAAACCACATCTTATGTGGATTTTCCACGGGGTCAGGCTTAAAAAGTCTGATCTGAAATGGAAAGCTGAAGGGAGAGCCGTGGTCCACGTTTTCATTAGTCCTGCCCAGGGCACTGTAGAGACATCCTGGCTTTATGCTCTAGCAGCCTCTGGATGCTCTGGGAGCTCTCTCCAGAGAACCACTGACACTGAAGGGAGCTGGCTTGGGGTCTCACTCCTAAACATATTTGCTCAGAGTTCCTCCACACCCGTAGCTTATAAAACCTGCAGCGTATTTTCAGTACTTAGCCAATACCGATATCATATCAACAAGGGAGAAAGAAATTGCTTGCGGTGCTGTTTTTAAAATGGCATAATAAAGCAATGGTTGTCTTTTCTGAGACACTTGCCAGTAAGAGGCTATTAGATTTTTTCCCTTTATCCTTTAGAAACCTTCTGAATGTATTTATTAAATCTCATTTGCTGTTAAATGTGCTACATGGCACTTTGTCAGTGGATTGAGTTCAGCGCTGAATAAAAGAGCAGTATGTCACGAACCTCTCATTATTTTAATTTTGATATCTATAGTTGACATTTCAAGCCAATGAAAGACATGTACTATTCACAACAGAATAGTATTGTTTTACTTCATTTTGAAACATTTTCGCAGTGAAAGAGATGACCATATTTGAGTCCTCAATTTTCCATTACAGATAGACAATTTTATTGTCAGGCTGATGATAGCTATGGCATTACATCTTTTCTGGAAATGTTGAAAAACCTGTCACATTCTCACTAGCAGCAGAAATTCCGAAATACACTTCAGGTGATGCTGCTTTGAACAGCAGAATCAATCCGGTAGTTCAGAAGGAGGCAGGATTAGGGAAAAAGTTTAAAAAAAACAAAGAGCACTGCTCACATATGGAAATTAAAACAGTCACTGATGACTCCACAAAGAGACAGCTGAAATTATCCTCACAATTATCAGGTAGAAGACTGCAAATTATACTCCNAAAAAAAAAAAGAGCACTGCTCACATATGGAAATTAAAACAGTCACTGATGACTCCACAAAGAGACAGCTGAAATTATCCTCACAATTATCAGGTAGAAGACTGCAAATTATACTCCCAGTTCACAAAGAGAAAGCAATCTAGAGGAGAAGTGCTGATTTACATAATCAATATAATACAAATTCAGGGAGGCCACTTTTCAGCACACACAAAAAGAGAAAGCAGAGCAGGAGATGGGGTTTGCACTAGGCAGATAATGGAGGAAGAACCCTGCCGAGAGAAAACTGAGACAAAAGAAAAAGGACTTTAGAGAGAGGACAGCACCACCTTGCCTGTGGGCAAGCCCAAGTGCTGGCTCCAAGAAAGCTGCAGTGGGGGAGATGTTTTAAGGCAGCTTTTAAGTTTCATAATGTCATCCAAAATGGAGAGTAAGCCCTTGGACCGGCTTCTTGCAGTCTAAAATGTTCTTTGCTGGAAGTCACAAGAATCTGATGTTTTCCAGGAGTTATAGGCAGATCCTGAACATGTCTTTTAATTGCAATATTCAAATTCTAAACTATAATGTTCAATNAAAATGGAGAGTAAGCCCTTGGACCGGCTTCTTGCAGTCTAAAATGTTCTTTGCTGGAAGTCACAAGAATCTGATGTTTTCCAGGAGTTATAGGCAGATCCTGAACATGTCTTTTAATTGCAATATTCAAATTCTAAACTATAATGTTCAATTATAATTATAATATTCAATTACAAT
>VZSC01004894.1:0-22150 GCA_013398225.1 Steatornis caripensis
AAATAAGCTCAAAAGCCAAACCACAAAACCCAAAACAACCAGCCAACACCCCGCGCCAAAAACCAAAACCAACCAGAAACGCGACCCGAAAGCCCCTCAATGCTCAGAATCACGAGTACCAAACAGCGGATCCCAAGGGTGCCGAAGATTTAAGAACCATGAACTCCACGCCACGCGAAGTCACCCCTCAGCCACCCTAGGAAACCGAAAGGCCCCCTCTCCCTTCAGGCAAACGCTAAGCAACGCAAACGCTGTAATCCCAGTCCAGAGAGTAACTGGGCCTCCAAGTCACTGAAGGGAGAAGCGCTGCCTCTCTCAAAAGCAGCAGCCTGATGGCCCTCAGCACTGACCGCTCGTGTTGTTCTCAGCAGCTGACACTACAGTATTACAGCTGGTGTTACAACAGCAGCACTCCTCCTTCAAAGGACCTTGCCAAGTCCCGCACTCCCTCATGCAGAAGTGCCAGGAGCAAAGCTAACTTGCTCCTTTTTCTCCTCTTCCTTACATTTTTGCACTGTGCACTTTACGGAAGCGAGGAAACAAAATAAAACGTTAACAAAGGCCCCATGCCTATTCACAGCACACCATTCAAACCATTGCGAAAACAAAGTCATTGTGTCTCGCCCACTGGCCTTTCCTTCAATAGACCTCACCCGGACAGCAAGGGGCTATCCGGCCGATTTGTAAGAGGGTTTGCAAGCAGGGCTCCTCCTTGCAGCTGCTGCTTGTTAACTGATACACCGTGATTTCCTAAGCTGTTTTTAAGTATGTTCCCACGTGGCAGAGATTTCCCCTGAAGCAGGCATGAAGCACAGTAGGTACGCACCCTCTATCATACGCATTTCGGTGCTGTCGCTGGGCGCTGCGCCTTGCAGAGCTGCTCCTGCCGCGCAGGATCGCAGGGCTGAGCGACGCTGCGTACAGCTGCGAGGTGCTGGCTTTGCGCATGCCGAAGGCTGCGGAGCAGGACTGCACGCTACGCAGCAGGGTACGTGGCTGGTACGACGCATCGGGGCGAGCAGTCGTTGCCACAGGTGTTCAAAACACAGCACAGCCAGTGCATCGCCCAAATCAACGCCCTCACCCGCAGATCTAAGCGCATTCATTACCTACCGGCGGGGGCTGCTAAAGACGAATGTGCCCAAGATACCTACTATAAAACACCAGTTCTTTCCACCAGCTGCTGAAAAACAACATCACATGAAACGAACAAAATATAAAACTTTATTGTTTTTAGGCCAGTGCAAACAGTATCAAAAGGAAAACGCCCGGGAAGCTTTGAGCAGCAACAACCAGTGGGAATGGAGACTCGGGAGGGCATCTCCGCAGACCGGCGCACAAACGCCGTGCCGCGAGCCAGAGCAGCAATCTTCCCCGCTGCGAGCAGCGCTGACAAGCAGTCCTACTGGGAAGCAGCTGCTCCTCGCAGCGCGTGATCTCAACAGGCAGGCAGGGAGCAAGCAGTGCTCTCGGTGGGACGTCGCTCACTGCCGTGCCCTGCCTTTGAGCCTTGCCATACGCCCGCGTCATCTTCTGCTGGAGAGTCGTCACAGCGGCCCCTTCTCACAGCNGCAAGCAGTGCTCCCGGTGGGACGTCGCTCACTGCCGTGCCCTGCCTTTGAGCCTTGCCATACGCCCGCGTCATCTTCTGCTGGAGAGTCGTCACAGCGGCCCCTTCTCACAGCATACATCCACCGCTGTCCTGCATCCCCCTCCCCGTCCTCCCAGCTCCTTCCTTCTCTTCCCTCTTCTTTCACGGCTCCCTCCGTTCCAGAGCACCAGTCTTCCCAGAAGCAAATTCTTAAAAATCTCCAGGTTTGTTCTCTTTTTCTGTACTTTCAAGCCTGCTTCCTTGCAGTCTGGATGTTACAGGTGGCAAACCTGTACAGGCGAAAAGGAGTTAACAGTTACTGTTGGCTTGCTTTTATCTTAAAGTTATATGCATACCTACGTACATACACGAAACTTTCCGGGATCTCCTGAAACTGGGAAGCAGCTCTAGAGACGCTCCGAAAAGGAGAAAAGTTGAGTTCGCTAAGGGCACAATAAACTACTTTGCTTAGCCTTCCTTAGCCGTTCCCGAACCCGTCGCATGTCACACTGCTGCGGCAACACCTCGCCCCGCGTTTAGAGGCGCACGGGCCGTGACCGCAGAGCGGCAGCTAGCGGGGTGACAACAGCAAGCACAAGGCGTTGGGGCGTGGACAAACGAACGTTTCCACACGCACTCCTTTCACCACAGGACACGCTCCCGACTCACGCGATGGACCTAAAAGAAAGCACCCATTTTTCTGAAGGGTTTTTAATATTAAAGCTGTTTTATTACTGTACTGGCTACGTCTGCACTACCTCGTCACACGTTCTGCAAATCTAGGTTTGGTTCGTAGATTTGCCGACAGAATCAAGTGAGGTAACAGCGCGGTTTAGGCTTCTGGGACACGACGGTGCGTAACTCGCGGTGCGCTGCCTGCACGCTGTAAACCGCTAAAACAGATTTTACCGCAGAATTTTAAGGGGCTCATAAAAAACGCTCAGTAGACCTTTAGAAAAAGCAACAAAACCATTCTTATCAGCAAAAAAAGTCTGCAATTTTAACAGAAAAGCTATCGGATACATCTTTACTGAAAACACGCATGAGCACAGTTTGTATCATTAAAGGACCGCAGAGCGGGCTTTGCACGAGACTGCAACAGAACTTGGTTTTTAGGGCTATTTCCCTCCCGCATGCCATTTTGGGATCCAGGCAAGCAGCAGGGCACGCCGGAGGAAGCGGCAGGTCTAGCAGGCACGCAGTGAGCGCAGCAGGCCAGCAAGCTCGTTTTGACACGCTGGGGCAAGAAGCGGGAGAAACCTTGGCTGACACAGGAGGAAGGAGGAGGGGACACAGAGACGAAGACGCTCAGGGCCACTCTGGGCGCGCAGAGCAAGACGCCAGCACGCAGCAGAAGCAAAACTCAGGAGGGCGGCATCCAGCACCAGGAACACAAACAGACACCAGCTTTATGCCTTATGCAGTGACAGTTGTTCAGAATAAAATCAAGCCCAGTGATGCTTACAGGTCTCCGGAGATGCTGCCAAGTTGAGGGAGCTCGAGTGCAGAAGGCAAGTTAGCAGGGAGACTGGAAGCTGAGGTGTCCGGGACAGTGTGCACGGGGTCTCCAACGAGTTCCTGGGAAATGAAGAGATCCTGACTGTCTAGAGAAGTTTCTTGGAAGGAGTCAACCGGAAACCTCCTTCATCATCCTCTCGTCTACGGCTGTACCAAAGACAAAGCGTGGATCGAGGCCGGTGGCAACTACTCGGACCCCTTCCAGTTCTTCAGAGAGCACACGCGGGGGACTGGAGAAGTACCAGCGCTGTGACTTCTGCTTTACAGCTGGTTGCAGGCCGTCCTCAGCGCCGAGCCCTTGCAGGCACAGCGCCCGCAGCCCGCACCGCAGCCGTGCCCATTTCTGGGCTGGCACGCCACGACCCGTGGGGGTCCCTGGGGCTCCCCCAGTGCAAACCACGCACGGGAGCAGCGACAAACAGCGCACGTGCAAAGTGCGCGACGCGCAAGGTACGAACGGTAATTAAAGGTGGCATCAGAAGCTAAGTGTGGTAACGTTCACAGCAGTTGTGCAATGTTAAACTGTTTGGGAACTAAGAAAATCCCTCATGACTACCTAAAACCATCAAATCAACACCATTAATCACAAAATTTTGCAATCTGATTTTGAATGTACTATTCAATGGCTTAGTAATCAAGAATAGAAGTTGAAGACATGTTGCCATGTATGAAACAAAAATAGCACATCTGGCAACATTTAGCAGTTTCACAATGTGGTATAGTTATAGTCCAAGTTGTGTAAACAAGAGAGTACTTTTAGGCAACAACAAAAAAAAAAAAGGAAGGATTTTTTTTCCCCTCCAATGGAAAAGACATTCTCACACACAACGTTTGCCTTGCTGTTGACATATAACAGGCACCTTAAGATTTCTAAAAGCCCTAGACTATGCATGTTTAAGTTTGTAAGCTACTTGGGGGGAAAAAAAAATATGTTTTCTCTCCAACGGAGGTTCTAGTCGGACATACAGAACACTTCTAAACAATTTCAGAAGGACACAATCTGGACTAGAGTCTAAAATGAAGTTTCTCTGTCTTCCACCATGACTACAGACCCCATCACTGCTTTCGGGACATTCAGAAATCAGCTGGAAAAGGTCTGCTTAGGGATCCAGANAGTCAGACATACAGAACACTTCTAAACAATTTCAGAAGGACACAATCTGGACTAGAGTCTAAAATGAAGTTTCTCTGTCTTCCACCATGACTACAGACCCCATCACTGCTTTCGGGACATTCAGAAATCAGCTGGAAAAGGTCTGCTTAGGGATCCAGAAGCTGAAGCAAACCCATCGGGAATACAGCTACGAGACGAACGGATGCGCTGTCGGCATTGCTATTT
The DNA here is from genome assembly GCA_013398225.1 of Steatornis caripensis. Classification (NCBI taxonomy): domain Eukaryota; kingdom Metazoa; phylum Chordata; class Aves; order Caprimulgiformes; family Steatornithidae; genus Steatornis; species Steatornis caripensis. The sequence goes on from VZSC01004894.1 coordinate 4,449, forward strand.
CCCCCTCCCCTGCCCCCAGCCGTGCCTTCTCTTTGCCTGGCAGCATTCCTACCCATCCCTCCAGAGAACACGGACCAGGGACGGCCCAGATGGGCAAAAGGATGTGAAGTATTTGCGGAACAAGGCATCCACAGAGCAGCCATGACAGGCTGGGGCTCTGCCCGCAGGGGTTTTGTTGAGCAGAACCTCGGGAGATCAGTCCAGCGGGGGAACAGCCTGGGGGAGATCTGCACCAGCGGTGCAGCACCGAACTGCACCGACATGAAGGGGAAGCAGGTTTGGTGCATCTCAGCATCGCACGCAGCTGCTTCAGTCTCTGAGCAGCCCTGCACCACTACAACCCCCGGTGATCGCCCGTGTTCTGGGGCACGGACAGCTAACCTCCGAACAGCCAGAAAGGCCACGGCCGTAATGCAGAGGCCGACGTGCTCAGGCCAGCTGTTATGGACTGAAGCGCTTCTCGCGCTGGCCTACACGGTCCCAGCGATTGCATCTTCTCCACAGCCCACCCCGAGCAGGCGGGAAGGCGCTAGATCCAGATGGAGCAGCTCTTCCTCCCGGCTTTTTTTGAGCCCTGACCTCCACCTGAGGCTNCCAGCGATCGCATCTTCTCCACAGCCCACCCCGAGCAGGCGGGAAGGCGCTAGATCCAGATGGAGCAGCTCTTCCTCCCGGCTTTTTTTGAGCCCTGACCTCCACCTGAGGCTGGCTGTGGCACAGCGGACAAGCTCAGCTTTCTCACTAAAAAACCAGAGCAGCGAACTGCCGGCTAAATCAAGCGGCTGTTACTACTTTGCAGCAGACTGGTAACGTCGGCCTCCGAACTCCAGCGCTGACTTTCAGAAACCATCAATTAAGAGGAAAGAAAGCGGCCACACAGAAGAGAGAAACGAATACATACAAATATTCCTCCTCATCTTCTTTTTCTGCTCCCTTCCCCATCCTCCCTGCTTTTAACCATCACTAACGTTTTAGGAGAGGTAGTGAGAAGAACCGTGTTTTGTCTCCTCGCTCATTGTCCAGACCTTCCTTCTAACTCTACTCTTGGACCGAGTCGTGCTGGGAAAACAAAGCCAGACCTTTCCATCCTGTCCAGTAACAGACGAGGAACGCCGAAAATGAAGGAGAGGGAAAGGCAGCGCCTTGCCCCGAACGGCCCCTGCAGCGCAGCCTGCGCACCTCTGCCACGCAGCACCTCTGCCCCGCAGCACCTCTGCCAGCTCTCCGAGCCCGTAAACCATCGAACAGATTGCCCCTAGCATTCACATTCAAACACTGGATTTCATTCAGAAAGTTACTGGTTGAAGGCTGATCTTTCTCATTTTCTGGATTAATATGTACCTTATAAATGTTTTGGTACAGTAGCGTCTGGCTTCTTTAATACTAGCGTATCCATGTACACCGTGCTCCGGAAAGGGCTTTACCGTCACTAGGCATTTTCAAACAAGTATATGAAGAGTAATTATTTGTTCATGCAAACCTACAGACAATATTAAAAAACACCAACAAAATACGAGAATCTTGCGCAACAATTAGCCTAATTGGTACCATCCGTCTCTCTTAGCAATACAAATATACTCAAGGGATTTTTGTCTCAGGAATTCTACTATATTTCCCTTTCTTTCATCCCAGCGTGTGCCACTACGGTGGCATGAGGGCCGTTTGTGCCTTCATACGCTTTGGGCAACAGGAATAAAGAAGAGAGCTGGCAAATTACTTATTACACAGTTTGTTGATCCCACCATTAGCTTAACCTTGTTGCACAAAGCCTCCCTTCTCCTCTGACTCATTTTCCATTATGCAAACACAGAACACAAATCATACGCTTTTTCTCTCAAGTTCTAGAGATGCTGCTGTGCCAGGTCACCCAAAACACAGCAGAGCGGAGACCGTTCTTGCTGCGTGCCGCCTTTTGCTGGAATGACAGAGGTACTTTTGAAGGAAAAAAACCTAAAACCAGGCAACTCTTTGCTGCGCTGAAGTTTCCCACCAGCCCACGGGCATGCGGCTGCACACACTGAACACGTCCCCATGCTTTTTCTCAGAGAGGCTCACATTTTCTTTAGCCAGCCTCTGGAAGAAGCCTGGTCAGAAAGCCCAGAACCCTGTGGCAAATTTGCAAACCCACCTGCACCCGTCCAGCCTCAATTTTCACCATCTGTGAAGACGGACGCTTAATATCCAGGGTTTCCAGATCTAGAGGTTAGAATGAGTAGAGCGTGAACTTTTCTCCACACACCTACAGACAAGCAGGCAAAGACACCAGGGCTCAAGAATGCGCTGTTAACTGTATCTGGTAGCAAACGCAGAGGGTCTGAGCCTTCGGGCTCCGGTTCAACAGCTGCTGAGCCACTGCCTCCACCTCAGGAGGTAACTGAAGCCAGCATCAACTTTGCTGCGTTGGAGCAGGGACGGGAGAGACGTTCCCCAGGCCGTCCTTAACTCTTCCTGGGGCCAAACACCACCCTCCGCCATAAACAAATGTAAGCATTGGGTTATAACAAGCTCCAGCAACCTGCTCCAGGGCTGGAGGTTGAGGTCTGTCATCTACAAACAGGCTTGTGAGCGGGGTAAATCCTGCTCACAAGCAGGCTGGGGGCAGAGATCGCAAGCACCGTCTCCCAGACCTGAAACACGGCCTCACAATCCCGTGACACACAAGCCTACAACTGGAAGAAGTCTTCTAGACCTTATTAGCAGCTCCTCAAAACAGCCTGTTACACGCTGAGAGGCACAGTGGCAATTTCTCACGCAGGGAGACTTTCACAGAAAGGTCCGTCGAGGAAGCGGCATGCAGGTTGTTTGCTGCAGCCCCGTTACGACATCCCACTGACAGGGGAAGGTCGCCTCAGGTCACCCGCTGGGGCAGAAAGCATCCCAGTTAAAACAGTAGAAACTGGGAAATAATAAGCCAGGGTAACACAGAAGAACGCTAATTACCGCAAGCTAATCCTGCGCTTTGAAACCTAGCACCCGTTAATGCACAGTGCGGTAACGAAACCCCTGCCAAGAACGAGCATATAAAAAGCAGACACCCGGGCTGAGTCCGTCCTTAAAGATGGGTGTTTTCACATATTGTGACAAAACAAAACCCCAAAAAACCCAACCAAACCAGCAACTCTGACGGAGAACCTCCGCTGGGACGGAGCCGAGCTCTGCCTGAGGCAGGCAATGCCATCTACAGTTTTACTGCGGAAACCCACGCACGGGCAGCCAAAACAAGCAAAACTGCTTCCCGCTCTCAGAGGTCCTCACGCTGCAAGCCGTTTGATTGTTTTCCAGTCGCTCTCGACACGTTTACGACATAAGCCTCGGCAGTCAGCAGCCGAGCCGAAGCGGCTCGGCCCGAAGGAGAGCTGAGGGGCAGGCTCGTGTCCGCAGCTGGGCACAGCCGCAGCGACCCAGGGTCCTGCCTCACCCGGCACGACGCCCACCACCCCGGGCCTTCTCGAGGCTTCTCCTCCTCCGTGAGATTCTCTCCTGTCTAAAGGCAAGCTTTTCATACCCACGTACTCCGCTTTCAAACTAGAACCTGCATGAGAGCTCGAGAGCTCGACAGGGAGCTGGAGAGCAAGCCAGGGGGCTAGAGGGACAGGGCTAGAGGGCCAGCGAGAGCACGAGCGCAAGCACAGAAGAGGGACAGAATTTCCATATCAAGATGTCCGTACCAAGTGTCAAACTGCATGTATCATTACTCTTTAAAAGAGAGGGTGGTGGGAGCGGGGCTGGCTTCAACAGGTACCTTGGCAAGGCAGGTACACTTCAAAGACCAGAGAGCCGGCGTGCTAAGTCAGGCAGGAGCAGACCCAGCGGCCAGCTCCGTTACCCGCCAGGGCCCACCACCGCGGCAAGCCGAGGACGGGGCGACATTACACCCGGACCTCTGGGCCAAGCGATCCCCTACCCAGCACGGTCCACGCGCAGCTGCGTGAATCCTGGCCTTGCCTGCACTCCGTGGTGCGAACAAACACTTCTACAACAGCAGCGAGATAACGGACTAATGACTAAACCCAGAACCGTCTCCGTGTTTTGTCAGACCAGTTGACAGTTCCCGTGCTGGTTACTTGCTCCAGTGCTTCCATTTTAAACCTCTTGCCCTGAGTCAGAGACGAACCCAAAATTCCGATCTGGATTTCCGAGTGTCATACAAGACCGGGAGTGAAAGAAGAAAAAACGCAAGCTGAGCAAGGACTTGCCTAAAAAACTCACTTCGTAAACACACCTACACAGGCAGCCTAGGTCACGCACTCGAACTGGTTTTCCCCGCGGCAGAGCCCACCGCCGCCGGCACGGCGGGTACGCCTCCGGCCTGAAACCCCACGCGGAGAGCGCGGGTGCTGCCAGGGCAGCCCCGGACAGCGCAGGCTCGTGCAGCCCAGCTCCTTCACCTACGTACTCGGCGATGCCCCTCAGAAAGTTCATTTTTACTGGGGCCCAAACGAAGCTTTTCTGCAATACAAATTACGTGGAGAGGGTCTGTCAGGAAAGACCAGCAAACAGTAACATGAATTCCCCCAAATGTTTAGAGCAAAGGGCTCAGGCTAAAAATTAGGTAAGCACTTTTCCCTGACATTGAAATATGAAACCAGACGTTTTGCAACTACCAGTTCACGTGCTAGGACAACAGCCATGCCTCCACCGCTCCCCTATAAATAGCTGTTTTCTCCCAAAATTCCAGCATCCCAACGTAAAAAAAAAAAAAAAAAAAAAAAAGCATGGCATTTTATTTCCACATTTCTAAGGCATGACCACTATCAGTACCTCCGTTCTGTTGTCAGCTGAAAGAAAAATACCTAAATAATCGTTATTCCTGCCCCAAGCGACAGGTGCGGTGAGGGGCAGCGTACAGACCTCCCAGCCAGCATGCTGCTACCCACGCCGGCTCCGTCCTCTCCACCGACCTTCCTCCGGCAGCACCCGGCACCCGCCTGTCCGCACCAGGAGATGACGGTCCCCGGGCTGCCACGGCAGCTCCCCGACGGTCCGCCCTGCTGTACCGCGTATGATACAGCAAGACCCCCAGCAGCAGCCTGTTAAATTCTGTTAAGTATTCCATGACAGCAGCTTAAGTGCAAGTTAGAACTGTAAATCGTGTATTAACTTGCGTCTGTTACCTCTAACATCTCTCTCTAGTCTAAGCATATAAAAAGGTATCATCTGATAAAGTAGTATATTTTACAGCTTTTTCAAAAAACAAGGATTAAACACAAATCTTGGAAAGAAGAGTCAAGAAGAGTCAAATAATTAAACTTAAAAATAGTATAAATATTTCTTTTTCAAAAGCACTGAATCAACTTTATTACACAATTTTGAGTCTGGCAGACTCAAGTACAGCACCAGCCGTGTAACACAGAGCTCCTGCAAGTGCAAATCTTTTTCCTCCCTCTAATTGGGACCAGGAATCCCACACCTGCTCGTCCCTGCTGGGCAGGAATCAACGCTATCGATCCAACACCAAAGAAAAGCTGCCTTAGGGGCTGCTAAAATGAACTGCAGAACCCCAAGGTTCAAGACAGGACTAACAAGATTGCTGAAGCGGCATCAGCCAGAGACTTGCCCCCGCCGTGACGCGGTGTCCTGCACCCGTCTTCCCCCCACCCGCCCCCCAGCAGAAGACCCTACGTGCCGTACAACCCGTACCAACGGAGAGGACACAGCTGCCTCCCGACCCCAGCGGAGCCACTGCAAGCCCCTTGCTCCCAACGTGCGGGCATGCCGCCGCAAGCTGGAGTAATTGCCCAGCAATCCAGCCGACGGAGACGTGGCACGCGGTGACGCAGACCGGCCAAGGGCGAGGAGGAGAGGGGCCTGTCGCAGGGCAAACCTCGCCGTCAAACCGGACACCCGTCTGTCTGAAAACACGCGGTGCGTTTCCCATATACAACTCACCGTGAGCATCGAGAACCAACCGCCCCCTTCACAAATCCCTCTGCTCTGGATTCTTACCCGAGCCATCTCACGCGGGTCTTTTCAACTGCGTGCAGACGTTCGAGAATTACAGCTTTGGCCAGTGCAGGGTCTTCGTTATTTCCTCGTGAAGCGCCAGTTAACAGCTCTCAGCTCCTCACAACTGCTACACACTGCTGATTTATGGCCCCCGGAAAGCCCCCGGTGCATCAGATACCAACTCCCTAACACCTAGAGTAATGCCAATTCAACCCACAAACTCCCTTAAGATATTCCAGCCCATAAAATCTCTGAGGTTACAGGTCTGTTTCCTTCAGACACCTCCTCCCATCTTCATGGTTAATGCCTCGTGGGATATCAAAGAATACCTTTGGGAAATGCAAAAACTCACTTTTCCCCAAATACAGTTGCAGTTTAACTTTCCCAGTCTGAAACAAGTTGGGGAAAAAACAGCTACTGTTTTACAGACAGCCTTTAAACCCCATCAGCCGGCTCTCGCCGTCGCAGCCTCTGCACGGCGTTTCTGCACTCTCAAGCTGCCACGCAAGCCTTTGAACAGTGTTTGCACTCGGACGGCACTTACCGACGGGCAGGCGGAGCGTGATGTTGTTGCAGAAGTCGGTGTAGCAGCACTCGGTCTTCGTGATGTTCTTGGAACTGTGGCAGAAGACCTGCGCGTTCAGCTCCGGGAGGGAGACGCAGGACTTGACCACCTCCTCCCGCCCGTTGGTGAGCATGACCGAAGCCCAGCAGGCGCCCTCCGTCTGGCAGGTGAAGTTGGTGTGCTCGCACAGCTGGCACACGCACTTCAGGCCTGAAAAAGAGGTTCCCAGCTTTCGTGAGAAGACCCCAGGAAGGCAGACCCCCCACAGCGACCGTGCCAGCTTGTCTTGCCCGCCAGCCGAGGCCAGCGGGTTCACCACGAGCACCTGCGGGAGCTCCAGCGCAGGTCCCGTGCCAGGGCCGTCGCCGATGCCGACAAACGGGCTCCTGGGCTGCCGGTGCCAGGAGGCCCCCGACAGCCCCGGTCCCCAACACCCACGGATGAGGAGCGATGAGTTTTTAAACCAGGCGGTCGTTGGTCGCAGGGAAGCGTGTAGCACCTATCTCATGTTGGGGAGAGAACCGGCCGCCCCAAGAAGCTGTTTCTGTGAAAGCTGCCTGTGCCTAGGCAGGGAGACCGAGGTTCAAGTCTTCAGGTTTATGTTCTCAGCTCCCACAGACCGAGGACGCCGCCTCGGACAGTGCTCAGGACAAACACGCGGGCACGTGCTCCATTTCGAGACGTGCCTTTAGACACAGCTACCGCGTTTTAAATAACATCAACAGCCGCTGTTTAGGTAGCTGTGCTGACGTCCCGAAACACGGCCACCCCTCACCTGTGCCAGCCGCCCCGCCGGTGCCAGCAGTACGCACGCCTTGCCAGAGCCGACCGGGTTAGAGCAACGAGCCTGAGGAATGGCCCAGATGCGAAGTCCCGGCAGCGCCGCCCGACGCCCTGCAGACAGACACGGCAGCACCTGCGGACGTTGCCTCCTCCCCTCCTCCGAGACGGGGCACCTTTTGCAGGCATACAAACAGCTGCCCAACTTCTTTTGGTGCAGAAGTCTGGTGACTTCTAAGCTTTGCACGTCTTTAATCGTGTCATCGTGTTTTACCAAATCACATAGGAACGCAATTAATAACTACTACATTTTTCAGGCTTTATTGATTCTTCCTTGGAAGAGGAGGAGGAAACCAAAGCCACATCATCTTAGCGAAACACCAGATGCCAACAATTTTTTTCGCCACCTTTGTTTTCTTCACCTGCTTCACAACAAACCATTTTTGCTTGCTCCATGCCAAGGTTAGGAGCCCACATTAGCAGTAACACAATAACCAAGACATCCTAACCCTGAACTGGTAGCAATTTCTACAGGAAAAGCTTCCATAGCCTTACTTTGTGTGATTGTTTCTGTGACACACGCAGCCCCCATCCCGTTTTGGAGTACACAGACTTGGTCTCTTCGACTTTTGACTGAAACATTTCTTATCCCACGACAGGGTCCCCAAAATGCGTTCTGTACACCTTCCAGGTCAGTTATAACTCTGCGAGATTGAACTCTGCTCTACTTATGGGTATATAAAAAAAAAAAAAGTAATTTTATGCATAAATCTGTTCTGTGTCTTTGGGAAAGGGGGGGAGGCTGTTTCTTTTACTTAAAGATAACAAACATTTAAAAAGTGAAATCACGAGAAGACTAGGACGGCCACCAGGACCAGAAGAGCTTTCTTCCGACGACTAGCCAGCCCCCGCCAAGCCAGCGTGCCCCAACAGCTGCCCATTTCTCTCTCTGATGCCCTTCCCTGATCAAACTGGGACCGAAGCGCGCCTCTGCCATGCCCCCAAGCTGACAACCAGCGTAAGGTTTGTCTACACGAGCGTGCGCTGGCTCTTGACGTAAGTTATCACGTCCCGCATCCACGGCTGAGGGGGAAGAGGCGACCACCGACGGCTGCGGCAGCACTTGCCATGCGGCGGAGCAGCGGGGGCTCGTCCCAACCAGCGTCTCTGGAGGAGCGGAGAAGTCCCAACAGACGTCAGCGCGCATCTGATTTCTGTTTCTGTGACACTACTTGTTTTCTTTACAACAATCCTCACCCTTCTGAAATAACAGCTTGTAGTGTTTATCTTCAGCTCAGGCCCGCAACAAACTTCCTTGGCACCATATGTTCGTGTTTATCCTGGATGCAGGGTACGCGAGGAACCATATCACTGTCTGCCTGCTTCGACTCTCTCTGGCTACGGGGAGCGAGCACAATCAATCACCCAGCGACAGAACAGGTGAATCTGTCCCTTAAAGACATTACCGTAGTCCTAGAATAGATGCCAGGAGCAAGACTCAACAGATCCAAATAAATAAGAGATCTAGCAGAAGAAAAACAGACACATCATCACCAATACTGTGAAATAAAAGCATTACTTGAGGAAATGAATCTAAGACTGTCGCAAGCATCTTCAGCGTTTCAGACGCGTCATTAGGCTGTTTTTCTCTCCTTCTCGTGGCCTAAAAATAAAATGGGAAATGGTCTTTATGACGTCATCCACAGCAGACAACTGACGGTTTTATCCATATTCTGGTATTTTGCAGATTAGTTGAGAGAGGAGCTGATAGAAACGGTCACTGCAAGTCCTGAACAGCTCCAAGGGTATCCCCCGAGCACCGTGCACACGGGGCGGGAAAGGGATGGCTAAGGGGCTCTGTAACCGCGCCGTGACCAAGCTAAGGAATCGCCCGTTTCCCAAACGAAAGGGGCCGTGCACCAGCTCGCGCTGGTTCGCAGCCACGCTGGCAGACAGGTCTGGCCTTGGCTCGCTGGGCAGGGAGGGCAGCGGCTGCCGCCGCCTCGAGATCGGTATTTTCTGCTGTTGTAGTCGGAGTGGTTTACTCTGCTGGATGTCCTTTTTTCTTTCTACGTCACTGACAGAAAGATTCTAACCCCATTTTTCCTGTCAGTTCTAAGTGTTTTGCTCAAAACCAACTTGTCCAATCTACTGCCCACAACCAAAAGCTCACAGACCTAAGGAAATCAGCCCCGTTCCCCACGGAGCCGTTTCTGCAAGAAGCCATTATGCAAAGAACAACAAAAATAAATAAAGTTTTGGTCAAAATTCTCAACAGAACCCAACCACGTTATTACTGCTTCTGAAAGTGAACATGTCCAGCCACCTGGTGACAAGCTGGGAGAGCAGGGACGGGAGCACGTTGAGCTCCATACTTCCAGAGAACTCCCATGCCCGCCGGGGACTAGAAAGTCCTGGAGACCAAAAGGTGGCTCAACGAGCATTCCCTGTTCTTTGCAAATACTGAGCTCACAGAAGTCACGTGAGACTGGCACACAAGCTTCTGATGGGAGCACTATGCCCAGTTTGGAAGAGGCAGAAGAGCACACAAAGAAAAGTTTCATCCAAAAGCATTACGGCCTAAAAAACACGTCAATGTGTGTTTGTGCTGCCACACTGGAACGGTTGCCTTTTTTAATCATCCCTTTTAAAAAAGCTGAGAACCACCGCCCTAGCGGGCACAAAGCCTTCACCCCGTGCTTCTCAACCCAGCTGCTCCAGCCAAGTCCTCCTAAACCGAGGGTCCCTGGGCTGGAACAAGTTTAGGCTGCCGGGTGATGCGTGGCAGAAATCAAATGGGCAACACGGTGAGATCTCCAAGTAACACACTCTGCTCGGAAAGAACGAAGACTTCACACGTCTCTGCTGCTAGAAGATTCAAAGGGGTCCTACTGGGAGGTGAAATCCGCACTCCCTCCCCCTTCAGCCCCATAGTTCAGATTTTCCTAGCGCTGTGTCTGCTGCCGTGGCTTACCCAGGGTTAAATGCTGCCAAATTTCAAGCCCTTATGCAGGAAAAAAACCCCCAAACAACAGAAAACCATTGTGGCTAAATCTATCCGAAGACAAGATCGGAGTGAGTTGTGGGCAAGACGAGACCCTCTCTTCCCGGAAGATTTGGATAGGTGGCTTTTAAATACAATTCTACAAAACCGGAAGCCCAAGGTTCCCCAGGTACCTGCCTGTGCTACTGGTCAACTTCTCATTTAGAAAAAAAGGGTAGAAAATTCAAACCAGATACAAATACCTGACCTCGTTTCCAAGAGCATTTCTGCACATCAAGAATCTTTTGTTAGAGCACAAAGACGATCTTAAAATACAACCATTAAAATGCAATTTTCCTGCGCCCGTGCTATTCCAGCTGCCTCACCTCAGCGGAACCAGGAGGAGAGCCTGGGTCCTTGCGAACGTGCCCTCAGGCAGTCCCGCGTGCGCTTCTCCTGCTCCCAGTCACGCCGAACAGCGGAACACAACAAACCCCACCAGCTCCCGCCCAGCGCCTCATCCCAGCGCCGTGCCGGGCGCGTAGCTCCTCGCAGACACCTGGAAGGCCACGCGAACTCTGCCGAGCCCGCATCGCCATCCCCACTGACATCCTCAGCGACACGGCACTCGCCAGAATCTGTGACTTATCCATGCTGGTCCACTAGACACGTCTCATTCTGCTCCACCTTGTTCGTGACAACTTCCTCTACTATCCTTTTCTTTTTATGGAAAATATCGTCCACATCCAGTTCTGCAACCTGGCAACACATTTCAAGCTTTCACACCACACATCAGCACAGCTTCTGCTCTAAGCTGACTCCACTGCCGTCCCAGAGAAGGTGGCAAGATGTTCCCCGCAGTCTGCAGACCAGAGGGATAACAGCACGGTGATGAACGTCTCTCACGACGCTCAAGTCAACACCACCTTTGAACCACGCTTCCCTTCCCAAGTAGCCATTCTGGGGCACGAAGGAAGAGGAGGAATTTGCAAATATTGACTGAAATCCTGTGAGTCCCTACATGCAGTGAGAAATGCTCATTCCCTCCCTGGGGCAGGCGCACCACACTCCAGCTCTGCTCCCGGGGACGGTCCTGGCAACGTTCTCGGTGATGCACTGCCGGGGGGGAAAGGTGGGACTTTCACCGCCGCGGAAACCAGAGAGGCAGAATAAGGCGATTGCGAAGGAGTTAACGGGAGAAGGATCAAAGAGACAGGAGGAAAACATGCTCCCAAAGTTTCAAAACACGGCACTCTCTAATCCAGTAACGAACACGACTCCTTTACTTACTCAAGCACAACAACATTTCCCTTAAAACATCGCGTTCTCTGGTTGAGAAATTAGGAGAAAGTGAACAACTGAAACATGCCATGGCCTCAGAGAGCTATGTTAGGCATCCAAACTTGGTTACCAACGGTTACCAGTTCTCTGAGCCCGTAATTCTCCAGCAGTAATTAATAAATGGGTCCTGAATCTCCTCACAGCACCACACCCCCGCACGGATCACGGGCACGTTGTCTTGCCGTGACTGGCTGCACAGCGCAAGGCAGGGCCGGGGGCAGAGCCGCAGGGCACGCGACACGGGTTCCCTTCAGCAGGGACAGCAGTCAGGAAGACACGCCGTGCGACAGAGGCGTGCGGTCCCTCCCNACGGGCACGTTGTCTTGCCGTGACCGGCTGCACAGCGCAAGGCAGGGCCGGGGGCAGAGCCGCAGGGCACGTGACACGGGTTCCCTTCAGCAGGGACGGCAGTCAGGAAGACACGCCGTGCGACAGAGGCGTGCGGTCCCTCCCGCCTTCCAAAGACGCGTGGCGCTTGTCGCGACCCAAGCGAACAACAGGAGAAACTACGAGCAGGCGACCGGGAACTTGATTCACACGTGGTCAGATAGGCAAGGAAAGCAACTTTTAGAGGCCACGAGGAACAGGTGTTCCCTGGTTTTAGCGTTTTTAAGACACAAGTAGTTTTCAAGGATTTCTTTTCTGCTGTTACTGCAAGAGGAGCTGAGTCTATATACCGATGTCTTGGACGAGACCCACCATGGATCAAGGACAGAACGACTCGCTCGCTGGAGCAGAAAATAACCTGCACAGCTTACATAACAGCAGTATTTTTTTGCTTTTTAGTTTTCAATGCAACCGTAAGAGAACGCACAGTACAGGCAAACGCGCTGTGCAATTAACTTACGTAGCAGGACAAACTGAACCAGCATCTGATTCGCAACGCATCAACACAAGAATGCACAACAGAAGAACTTTTTATATGTATATATATACACACATATATATTTCCATCAGTTTTTCCTCAAGCGTCAGCTTCATGAATCACTAGACAACTAAGGAACAAGAATGATACGTGGGCACAACAGATGGGAGAACACGCATTTAGACACCAGCTTAACGGAAGCGGCTAACAATTAAAACAAGTAGGTAAGCGTACCGCAACCTCAGAAGGTAAATGGAAACAACTGAGCAGATAATTGGCATAGGCTGACTAATACTGTGGGACTAAAAGAATAAACTAAAAACTACGGGCAAAAAAAGCCCAGACTTGCTATCTCTTATGATCCGCACAAAGTTCCGCATTTCAACACAGACTTTTTACTACATGGATTAACAAGGCATTAATCTTCCATTAAGTCACAATCCAGCGCTACCGACAATAGTCAGCAGTTTCTTCTTGTGACTGCAGGGCAGCAGAGCACTTCAAAATTAAACTGGAAAGCAAATATCCAAGTGGCCTTACAGCAATTAATTGTCTTTAATCTAAATGGGAAGGACGGCTGATCACCCAGAACGCTTCCATTCGTGACCACCCTGCACAGTCCCTCTGTGCTGTGCACTTCCACGCGTACTTTCAGTTTACTCCCAAATCAATAGACTCGGGGCCCACGCGAGCACAGGCTCTGCACGTGGTGGGGGTCCCTGCCTCGGGCACAGACCCCAGCGCAGGGACACGTGTGGGAGGGGGCGTCACGGCACCGCAGGACGCAAACCTGGACCCGACCCCCCAGCCTCGCTCTTGGAGCCGTGCCAGGTGGTGAAAGCTTCACCGCTGTAAAAAGGGGGCGCAAAGGAGACCCCGGCAACTACAGACTGGCTGCTTCCCGTCCCCCGGGCCGTTGCTTGTGACGGAGCCAGAACAAAGACCGGACTACTACGAAAAATAGAGAAGTTCCCTCTGGGAGAAAAGCTCACTGCATAGACATGGTGCAAAAAGGACTGATGCCATGCTAGGTAAAAACCAGAAAGCTGCAGGGAAGAGAGGAAAAGTAGCTATTGCGGAACTGAAGGAAATGTCTTAGGACGAGAAACATCAAACAGTTCCGACGGTTTCATTTCTTAAAAACACATGTGGGACGTGATTTTATTAACGTGTGCGAGTGTCTTCGTTTTGAAGGCAGGACACTGGGTACGCAAAATCCCCGCTCTAGAAAAGCTCAGCGATCGTGACAAAAAAAAACAGGAGGCAGAAACTGAGGCCGGGCATTTAAATTGTAATATTACCTGAGCAGGGAAAGGGCAACAAAACCCAGCGCAATCACTTTTGTTGCAATAAGCGGTCAAAGGACATTTGCTAATTTCTCAGCAGCTTCAAACAGGCGAGGTATCCTTTGAAAAGTTCTGTTTCACAAAACGTAAGCTATGCGGCAAAACGCCGTGTGCGCAAGAACTTTGTGAAACACAGCGTCTACGTAAAGCTGAGGAAGAACCTGCTGGTCTCGGTCTGTACGGCGCCGAAGGAGGATCCAGCGCAGGGCTGAGGGCACAAACTCCGTGGGGAGCTGGCTGCGATAACACGGTGCTGACAGCGTTCGCAGACTGCAGGTCTGAAACGGCTTGCGTGAAAAAAGAGTCCCTAGCATTCAGAGCTGAACACAGCCAACATCTGAAAACAGTCTGACAAGGTATTTTATGTACAGGAAGTCACAGCGACTGTCTTTTCTATCGCCACACAGTTCCCCGCTAGTTAAACACAGCCTTTTCCAGAAAAAGCAGGTACCACCGAAGAATTAAACTGAAGATGAAAAACGTGGATCGTTCAGAAGTCCTGTACTAAGAAGAGCAAGTACTCCAAAACAACACTCGGGAACCAAAAACCGCCCCCTTTTACCTGACTGCCACTAGGTTGGCCCCGCTGTACGTCAGACTGAAACCGTGCGCTGCTGGAGAAGCCAGCTCTGCAAGCACTGCTCTCGATACGTAGGACCAGCCTCCCGACAGAAATGGAATCAAGAAAACATCACACTTGTGGTGTATGTTATTGGCTTTTACCACCGCTGAACTTAGGACAAACCAAGAACAGAAAGATAAAATGCCGACTGCACACCGGCAGCTGGACTAGACGATCGCTGCAGGTCCCTTCTAAATGAATTATTCTCTTCCATGAGGAAAACTTAAACTTGCAAAGACCACGTACTCCGGCTAAGAGCATTCCCAAGGCTACCCGCAGAAACGTAGCGCCCCTGACCGAAGGCTGGCACGGGCAGGAGCACAGCCAGGGTTACACGCATCGCGTCAGCGCTAAGGCAACAGAAGAGTACGCGCACCTCAGGGACACCGCAATTACAGCGGCGCTGAAAGCGCTCAGGACAGGAGACAAAACCTGCCAACCTCCACCGGCGCGACTCGCGTGTGCCCGACTCACCTGCACACGGCCAAAGTTGCTGGGGGTGGGAGCACGCCCCCCTCTACAGGTATTCACAGCATCTAAATTTAAGCATCCGACTTGGGCTTCAGTCAGGACTTTGCTCTCTACAAGACAGCTAAAGACGATGCAGGATAAACGAGAGCCTAACAGCACCTGAGGTAGAGAGGAAACTGCATTTTTGAACTGGGATGGAGTTACCAGCTAAGCACCTCTTCCCTGTCATCTGCTCACTGCCCAACCCTTTCATGTCGCGGTTCCATTGGTTACCAGGTTATGAGAACCCCCGTGGCCAGGCAGAAGCTGAATTTCTAGCCTCCCAAAATAAGCACGGAAAAAAGCCCTGAGCCCCTCCCTCCCAGCACCTGATACACAGAGGAATCCGGTAACAGGCTACACCTCCGAGGGGCTTCAGCGCGGTGCCCGAGTCCCTTTCTCTAGGGGCTTTTGCTGAAAGTTCAGACATCTCAGTGCCGTAACCCAGAGAGACTTCGGCAGGCGCTCCAATGCAAATCTGCCGAACCGAGAGGCGCGTCCGATAGCTCGCTCCCGCCCCGATGGGGGGACTGCTGTGCGGCTGCACCACGCACATGGAGAGCGACTGTACCGCTCTCGTTCCAGTGGCGCTCTTCAAAAGCGACAAGGCATCCTGGCCAGACGAAAGCCTAGAATAATCGTTTGCAAGGAACTGGTAAGGATCTAGAGCCCCCTCCAAAAAGGCAGAACAAAATTACCCCCCCACACCCCACATACAGCCTTTTATCTGCGTGAATTACTGGCAGATCACCATGGCAGGTCACAGAGCCAGGCCGTTAAGTGCTCATAGTTCTCATCCAGGTTGTTTCATTAAAGCTTTTTTACTATTAAAGCTTTCTACCAAAAGCTAGGAAAACAGAGCTTCAGTGACCCACAGAAAGGGGAAGATAGCATCATACTGCCAATTTGTTAACGTGGCAGCGAATTCAATTGTTTGGTGAGGTACAACTGCTTTGCTATGGCGGTACTTCTTTCCAAGGACGTACTATGTTCAGTGCTTGACAACACGCAGGCTTTTCAACATTACCAGTTAATAAGGGCTAAGCAAACCAAATTACTAAGCTAGAACAAAGATGCTTTTTGCAGAATGCGGCTCCCTGGACCTGGTAGCAACACACACTTACAACCGAGGTGCAGCGGCTGAATCCCAGCACCCCAGCACGGCGGGGGCTGGCAGGGCCCCCTGGAGCTCCCCCAGCCCACCCCCCCCGCTAAAGCAGGAGTCCCCAGCGCAGGGGGCACAGGGACGCGGCCAGGCGGGGTTGGATCTCTCCGCACAAGGAGACACAGCTTCGTGTGCAGGCAACAGCCATCGCCCTGCGTGTTACGTACCTCGAAATTTTATTCCAAGTTTACATTCTATAGGAAACACTGGGATAAACAGCGACTGCTAAAAATTCAGACTTAACGTTCACAGGGCGTTTTCAGCAACCGTTTAGAACTCAATACAGGTATACTACCCAGCATGGAAAAGACAGGAAGACAAAGTTGTTGGAATACAGTGCTCCTCATGTAGCAAGAGTCCAATTTTATGCTACTTTCATGCATGTATCCTTACGTAGCTGTTTTCCATAGCAATCTATGTTGCTTCTCATTTTTAAACAGAAAGTTTCTATTACACCTGGCTGTCAGCAGCAGTTGCTCGTGCGCGCGCTCCCCACTACGCTTTCAGCTACACAGACGAACGGCACTCCCCCCGCGCCGGTGAAGATGCACATTTGCCATTTTACACCTCCCCGTCCTACTGTACATACGGGCATCTTCGCCACCATAGCTTATGGTGTTTGTGGCTTGCTTTTTGGAGGATTAAAACGTTTTTAAGTGGGAAACAAACTCTCACAAATTTAAGAAAGCCTTTAGATGCATCCTGAGAAATACAAAACACGAACCAGCGGTGAGCACTGCGAGAGGCTCACATGCCAGCACCACATCCTTACTGCAATCCACGCCCTCAACTCCTAGTTATTTAGAAACACCACAGCACGCCGAGTCCCCTCTATTCCCTGAAGTAATGCCGTGAAGAGCACAGAAGAGCACGCAAAGCATTCGATACAACACGGATGAAGGCGATGTAGAAGCAAGGTGGTGGGAGCCAGGGCAGGGAGAAGCATTTTTGAGACACCCGCACAAGGTAAGCAGACGGAAACAGCAGGACCCTTCACCACCTCGGCGGCAAAACACTTTTCCTCTTAATCCTATAAATATTTCCGAATACTGGGGCGCAATGAAAGTTCCTCAGGCGATCTCCATTGCCCAGCACAGCATCTTCAGACTTGCAGAGAGAGAACAGGGGGTAAAAAGTTTACCAGAGCACGCTTAGTCACGCATCTTGATCAGGCAAGTGTGCGGTGGAGCATGAGCAGATGTAGATCGAGCAGATACCCAGCTAAACACTTGATACTCAACAGCAACCGCTGCTCGAGACCTGAAGAGTCTCTAGGTACGTGTAACTCCCCTGGTGCCCCCTCTAAAGAGCTGTACGGGTGAAGCGGACGTCTGCCCATCCCAGACCACGCGCACGCACACCCTACCCAACACGGACTCTGAAAAGATACCCGACGGGGTAAGAAAAACAGAGCACAATGCTATTGCAACTCCAGAGAACAAAGCAACGCAAGATCTTTTTACATAAACGCCAAGCCAAGCCAACGAGGTTCATTAGCGTACTGAACAGTCTCCAGCGGGAAGTGGTAACGGCCGCAGCGTTGGTGGCTCATTCAAGAATCTCAGGGAAAATCAAGAGT
>VZSC01004894.1:22742-52463 GCA_013398225.1 Steatornis caripensis
CCCGTTCGCCGCGCGCGCGGAAAAACGCCGTTGTCGGCGCGTCCTCAGCGTCGTGCTGGGGTCCGTTCCGCAGCGAGACCCTCAGACGCCCCCCTTCTCCCTACAGCGCGGATCCTGCGAGCAGCCGAAAACGCCGGGGACGTTTTTCAGAGCCGCCGTAAGCCAGGCCGTTAGCAGGGACCGGTACCGTCACACAAACCCACCACATTTTTATTCTAAACGCGTTAGAGGAGCAGGCTGCGCAGCCGAAATTGACTTTCGAGGCGGTGCACACGCTGCGGTGCTCTGTATTTGTCTCAAAGGGAAAATACCAGCCCGATCCCCGTTTCCCACGCGTTGTTAGATGCATCTCGAGATTCGTATTACTGCCATGCAACACTTGTATTATTGTTACGACATCCCCACTGACCCTTTCAGACTTCCCTAGGCAGCAGTTCCTAGCAGTGATCTTTTTCCAGCTTTTTGAATACCCAAGGTAGCGACATTCGTCACATCGGCCCTCGGCAGCCTACCTCGTTCCGCCTGCTGTTTCCAAACGCGCTGGCGGAGGTCCCGTCCTTGGATTGAAGTGCCTGGGGGAAAAAAAAATGAAAGAAATCATCAGTGTCTGTTGATCTTCTTAATGTAATTTTCCTGAAGTATTTATTCAAGGTGAGGGCACCAGCCGCATTCACAAGGTCTGTACTGGCTCCGAACCCCGCCGCAGGGCCGCAGCCGAGCCCCTGCCAGCGCTCCCCAGGCTGCTCCCACACGCCCCTCGAGCTCGCGTGGTTCCGAACGCCTTTTCCCACGCAGTCGTGGTGAAGGAGTTCCAACAGGGTGCTGGGATTTGGGAATTCGAGGCATTCCAATGCTTTACTGCTAACGTTAGGAAATTAATTTAGGACTCTTCAATTTAGAATCCGATGCTGTGGGACAGAGACCCAAACGATGTGAATGAAAACTTGCCAGTCGTAAACACTAAGTGCATGGACGTGCCGATGCCCCCGCTCCGTCCTCCGAGCTGAGGCCCCGCAGCGAGGTGTCCTTGCTCCCTTGGGATCCAGAGCCTGGGATCCCCCTTCATAACCTGCTTTCGAAAAATTAAGCAGATCTAACTCAATTATTATAAAGTATCCCAGAGGAGGAGCGCCCAGCCGCGTAGAAATAACATCAGGGATGGAAGCTTTCACCTGGGAAGAGCAAAAGCTAGGCTTCATTCCCTCTGCGACTGAGAACGCTGTTCGGCTCCCGGCGAGGAGCCCGGAGCAGGTGCCCGCTGGCGAGGCTGAGGGCTCGCTGCCCGGGTCTGAAGGGTGCATCCAAGGGAGCCAAGTGCCTTCCAGGGAGCAAGGAAGGAAGAGAACACCGCGACACACGCAGTAGGAGGAGTAGGGCTGCCTTCCTTAGCAGCTGCATGCGCTCTCAGCCACAGACCATGGGGAGAGTACCCGGGGTGCGGGGACCAAAGCCCCAGCACCCCCTCGTCCCCCAGGCTGCCGGCGCACGTCTTCCCGTCCCTTGCCTCTGTGCTCAGTGTGCTGACTGAGGAGCAGGGGCTGCCAGCTTCAAAAGATCCAACTCGCAATCCGGTAAACCAAACTCGGCGTGGCTTTTTGTTTGTTTCAGTGTTGTGGGTTTGCTCCGTGAATTTTATTACGTGTTTATGTGAACTAATGTGCTCAAATTAATATTATTCGATCTCTGTTTCTGCATTACTCTTTCACAAGCAAAAATCATTTGGCTAAATGCTTTCAGAAAGGAAATTAATTAACCTGTTCCAAGACACGAATACAGGAGAGATGAAATCCAAGTGCTCTAGGATTAAGTAGCCATTAAACAAGACCAAAAAAAGCTGCTCTTCAACTTTTTTCTTTTTTTTGGGTCATCCAAAATATATCCAGGGAAGGTATTCAGGACCTCCACGTCACCCCATCATCAGTTAAATGCAATGGGAATTACAGCATCTTATTACAATTAAGTCCAACATGCCGACTATTTCGCAGCAGACACTGTAGGTACATGTAATATCCTACTGAAATATAACACAGCCGCGTATCACACACCGCACTGCTTTATAAATAACGGAGAGCGATTAGGAAATACATGCCAAGATCTAATTAAAAAAAAAAGCAGGTTTGGGTGCCAAAGCAATAAAATAGAGGAAAAGTTCGCAACTGCTTCCCTTCTGAAAGGATGGAGTTAGGAACTGCTCCCTGACTACGTCCGCCAGATACCCGCTGCGCCTTACGTTAATGTCGCGTAGGCCCTAGCTTGCTCGCGGGAATGCCAGAGTCCTCACCAACATCCAGCTCCTGCTCATCTTTCTGACAAAATTAGATAAACGTAACACCGTTCTTGGCAAACCCGCGTTTTCTTTCTTTCCTTGTGAAGACTTACAAATAATTTACTTTGTTTGCTCAGTGCTACTAGAAAGCGTAAATATATCTCATTCAGACTCATCCCTGGTTCACAGCATGTAATTATTACTCCTGCTTTTTTGTTTGAAGGAAGGCATAGAATTACGAATTATGTAATTACAGTAGTTAAGGCTATTCAATTTAAAAAAAATCCATAGAACACATTTGCTCACATTTTACAATGCGATGAGGAAAACCGTATCTCCTGCGCTTGTCAAGAACAAGAATCAAAGCGTATAGAAAGGCATTTGCAGCACACATACTTGCAGAAAATAGGTCTTAATAAAACATCCCTTCTGTTTTTAAATAAACATTTCTGATAAAAAATGGTTAGCTATCTATTCTAATAGCATCCCCAAACGTACTTTTTGTCTCACTACATAAATCAAAGGGAAGGGCTTGTGTTCTAAAATATTCCATTTCAAGCGTTAACGGGGTGCAGTGGGAAGAGCATTCCACACTTTCTCCCTTCCCGTATGACAACGGAGGGATTCACGGTACACCCCTTCTCTATGCGTATCGCCTTTCTACATCTCCTAGCCTTTGGAAAACCTGTTGCGTAACCCTACTTTCAAAGCAGGGGACAGAGCCAAGCTCCTCTCTTCCCCAGCGATGAGAACGTTGCAGTTGGTACGTGAACGCTGGAGAGCACTGGTGAAGTCTATGAACACACATATACTCGGCGTGACCACATGTAACGGTGATGGTAACTTCAGCAACGTATTTCAGCGTGACCGCGATACTGCCCGCATAGAAGTGTGCCGTGTTCGGAAACCTGTCTGATCGCCCACTGACCTTCTGGCATGCAGCAAGCGGTTTATCGGACTTTCTCCTGGGTAGCCGCGCGGCTCAGCTCATCCATGTACTGGATGCCCTGGAAGCGGGCGGCGCCACCTGTGCCTCTTGTACAATTCCCAGGGACAATGTTAGAGTCGGTGACAACCGCACCAAGGCTAAAAGGCAAAGCCTCAACCAGAGAGGGCGGAACACAGAGAGCAAATGGCTTTGTCGGTGCGGGTAAATTAGGCTGTCCCCGAGCTGTACGGAGGTCGTTGGTGCCGGTGGGCTCAACTGGGATGGGATTGTTAAGCAGCGTGGTGCACAAAGATAGGGACCACCCAGGTGTGCCCGGGGAAGAGCTGCAGCTCTGCCTGCCAGGGGTGTCCTGGGACCCACGGCCTGCAGGACCCCGCGCCTCCTGCATCCCCCAGCCCTCCCTCGGGGACCGGGACAGGCCAGCAGCCCCCGCCGGCTCCCACAGCCTTTCCTGGCTTGGCTAAACTGCATCCATGTGCTCCTTCCCCTCCTAGGAGCATGGCCCTGGAAGGGCGAACGGGAACGCTAATTATCAGCTCCTGGCTACCACCACCCTCTTCTGCCTCTGCCCCGCCGCTAGCGGTCTGGGTTGGGCGCTTTGGCAATTTCCCTGAAGCTCAGCACACAAGAGAAGAGCCGCGCTCCAGGCTCCCGTCAGCAATGCTGAAATCAGACTCCAGCTGTCCCAATTAGTCTGCCCTTAGCATACCATGGCTTTTATTAAATGAAATTTGTGAATGTTAATGTTTTTCAGTTTGATTTTCAGAAAGGCAGAGTGCCTGACCCTCCACGGAAGTCGACGGGAGCTCGGGCTATGAACAGCTGAGAACACTCGTCGTGTACGCACCACCCACGACCCACTGCGGAGCTCTGCGTTGGGCACGCTTCTGTCAGAGATCTGGCATCGTTAACGCTCGCACAGATACAGAGCGGCTACTGAATCATCTAAACAGGACACTGCAGAGCCGTAGCTTTCATTTAGAAGTTCCTGAAGATGTCAGTCTGTCATCTTCTGTTCCTGCCCCCGCTTCCCCATCATAACAGTCCTGTAGCTGCATCTACATCATTCCTTGAATAATACAGGTACCGAGGCGGGTTTCAAGCATTATTTCATTCTACATCCTGGCTTTCGGGTGTGGTTTTTTTCACTACCTCCATTCCGTCTCACATCCACTGTAGCAACTGTATTTTTCTCTTGAGAATCCAGAAAATACAAACACTGAAATGATGAAACTCTCCCACCATCAGTCTACCGTTTTAATTACGCATTGCAGCAACCTTAATCCTTTCCTTACTCTTCCTCCCTTTGCCACCACCCCTAATAACATACGCGCATGAGTTTATCTTTACTCGTTGATCCCAAGAGGCACCTTGTACTGAAACAGATCTAGTCCAAGAAACGCTACCTACAATTAATGCGTTAGGAGATAGAAAAGTCTAATTAAATCTCTACTCCTTCCAAAAAAGAGGGCTGCTCCAGAGTACAGTTTCAAGAAAACATTAATTAAGGAGCACCCTAGAAACTTATAAAGAATGAAGTTGTTTTCTCTCTCTCTCTAATATATATCTCTGGATAATAATATATATATAAATTATTTTCCGTAGCCAGTCAGTGGTTTTGGTTATGGCACTCAGTCACAGAGATGAGGGTACGAAGTGGCTTTTTACTGCAGAGTTTTGGTGTGGTTTTCAGCTGCTGAGTTCTACATGACTTCTGCAATAGAAATCCGATGGCGACCTCTGTCAATAACTTTATTTCTTGTTTGGACCAAATCTAACCAAACTGTCATGCTGAGATGATGCACAAAGATCACAAGGGGCGAGGGCTGCTCTATCGTTCTCTAGGGCCAGGGTTTAAATCCAGTCCATTTTATCCTTGTTTGCAATATTCCCTTTGCATTTAGGCTGCAAGGAATCTCTAAATTTGTGCCCTTGTACTCTTGCCATACGGAGACAGTAGCAGTAGCCTCCACGGCAATCTCATGGGATTGTTTGCACGCAGCAAAGGCAATGGCCCTAGCGCGCGGTCTGTCACCAAAGGATTGGCAGCTGCTGCTGCTGCAGGGACACAGCCGCCGAGCAGCAGAGCTGAAGGAAAAGCTGTAAACGCATGCAAGCGCAGTTCTTCTGACTTCAGGAATCCTGCCCCTAACCAGCATAATCCTATCCTCCCAGTTATTTCATGGAGGAGCGAACATCGTACTCAATTCTTGAGCAGCACAAGCTTGCCTGACATCGAAGATGACAAATTGAAACCTTACCCGCTCCAGGCTTCCTATTTCCTATGACAGGTCTCATCTCAACTTTTTTTGCCTTTTCCCCAGCAATGTGCTAGCCTCAGTTCGATGTAACATTTTTAGGATGAGGAGACTCACAGAAAATCACCTCTCACCTGAACATACTCCATTTCAGACCACTTTTATCTCCATGTCTCGACAAGACGCGGCCAGGCAGATTTGCACCAGGAGCAGCAGACACAAGGGGACGATAACTAAAACCAAAATAACTTTGAAAAGGAAGTGCTTGCATAAATCCTACTTATGGTAAAGCTGGAACTTTCTGGCCCTCAACACTATGTTTTAAAAAACCCAAACACATGAATAGCCCAGGCATGCCCCGCCAACGCACCTTAAAGGACGGGAACGCATCCAGTGCCATCTGTTACGCGCTGCTCTGCAGCAGGATTTTGGAAGAGCAGGGTCGGCACAACTGGTTGGCGAGAAGCCCCTTCCCTGGGCTGCCCGCTCTGCCCCCACCCCCAGCAGCGTTTCTCCTTGCTCAGAACCCGCTGAACGTGAAGCGAGCGCTGTAGTTTCTTCCCGAGCGCCTCAGAGCTCAGAGAGCTCGTGTAGTGGCAGCTATTGCTAACTACAGTCAAGGATGCAAGAAGTGGAAGGTTTTGCCAATCGCATTGCATTTGCTCTTCTGCCACGACACCAACTTTGTTCCGAGGCAACGTCTAGAACGTCAGGGCTGCGGAACCCTGCACAAGAGGCAGTAGATGATTATTAACACACTGCTGACAAATATATTAAAAATCTTACTAAAGCAATAGAGAGATGGGGCAGGGCAAACCAACCAACATTTTTTGTTTGGCACTATGATAGAATACTAACGATGCAATAAGGCAAGTAAGCTTCAGTAAAATATGTACCTAAAGCTTGAGTAAAATATGTACCTAAAATGTAGTTCCACTAAAGTGGGCAGCAAAAACTCCATGCAAATGGAAGAGAATCGATCCATGTAGCCTCCACCAGTCCGAACAAGCAGGAATACAGGCTGCACCGATGCAACGCCCACCAAGGGATCGTATCATGTTATACGTGCTGTTTTACACAATTTCTATATACACAGTTTGAAAATTCTGGTTTTATTCACGTCACGCACATTAGGAGTGAAGAAATACCATGACAAAACTGACGCACTTGTTAACGAGCGCAGCTCACCCCGAAGGATTTAAAACTGTTCAGCGCGCCGTGACTACCACATCGCCACAGGCTGGATGCATCCAGTCAGCGCTGGGGACTTCCGCAGAGACGGCTTCGTTTTAGAAGAGATTTGCTGAGCTCAGGAACAGATGCCAGACGTTCAGTAACTTGAAAACCGCTGGTACTTTCGGCCCAAGTAAGATACCTTGCCTGGGACAGGAGGCCTACTCCGCTGGCAGATACGACATCAAGGAGAGCAGAGGGCTGGGACAGTCCGAGCCTGCCCCGCCGTTCTGCGTTACGTTTGTTCTACTGCTTTGAACAACTGTTTCCTCAATAAAAGACAAGCTGAAGCACCAACTAGTCTGGAGACACAAGCCCTATAGATACATGAGAACCCTAGCAGGGTGGTGGGCTGATAGACCGAATAAAATTCCAGTGACTGAAGATCCATTTATGAAGAGCAACCTTGCGGATACTGGCATGCCAAAGCTGGAGTATTTTATCTGGGACCTCGATGCGTATCTATTAGACATTTTAAGGCTTGTCGATACAAATCAATCCATATTGCTTAGAATATGGACACTGGCAGTATATTTAAATATCTGACAAGTTTTTCCAGTTCCCCCCTCGTTTATATTTGTATTTATGAACAAAAAGTGGTATGTCAGAATATGCGGCGGATTGCTCCATCATACCTGTCGGGTCAAACACTCCATTCAGCTTTTTCAGGCAACACATGGCGACGCTGTCGATGTTATCTATTTTAAACAAGGCCCCCCTTTGCGTGATTTAATACTGATAATGCTGTGTGTCTTCAAAGCACACTTGAGACCTTTTGTTTCCATCTAGGCCATTAAAAACTAATTGTCTGGGCACTTCATACACTATTATACCCTGTATTATGTGATGTCTGCAAAATCTAGAGCAATCCATTTCAAATTGTCTGTGGGTTTTTAACCTCTTTCTTCAATAGGTTTCATGTAAATAAATGGCATTATAACTATTACTGATACAGAATTACAGGCTGCTTACATTTTAAAATTGGTTTGAATCTGAATTTAAAACAAAAAAACCCCGAACCCATTTGTGTTCTCTCAGCCCTCCTCTCCACTCCGCTCTCTGTACTTGCTTGCCTCCAGCCCCAAGCTCAGCCGCTGTTGAGGAAGCGCCCACGGTTACTGCAAGATGTAATAAAGCCCATTGCTAAAGCAGCAGCGTACGTGCTTAAACACCTTTTCACAAAGCTCGTGCAGTGAACATTGGCCTTTTTCTGGTTTACTTTTCAAAGATTACCAGCATTGCTTAACTCTACAGCCATGAATTCGGTGAACTGTTTGAGATGCGGTAAGGGTAGAAAATACAACCACCTGAATTTAAATCTGAAAGCAGAATTCTCAGTCTACGTTTGTATTAGCGTAGAAGAACGAAAAGCAGCGAGAGCCCTCCCCGCTCCTGCCGCCTCCCAACGCCACCGGTCGGGGTTCGCTCGCACGGGTGCCAGAAGCAGCTCTCGCTGAAAACATCAGCGCCGAGCAGAAGGCTGTATTAATGGGCCGCTGGTCAAAACAGCGCTTCAGGAACTACTGAAAATCACACGTCAGGGCCAAGGGGGTTTGGAGAGCCAGTCACTCACATCTTGCTGCGTTTCCAGAGCATTCAGCGATGTGCAGGTCTGGGTCCCCAGCCATCCACGATTGCCGATCCTTCACCCTTTGTCTCTAACCTTCGTCAGGCCTTTGACACACCAAATGCCAGTGAAAAGCAAAAGAACAACAAAACAAGGGACAGAGGGGAAAAAAACCACCACGCTTCGAGGCTATTGTGAGGCAAACATGCTCCCCAGTTAGATGCTTGCATGGCATGGTTCATAGTAGGACAGAAATAGCGTATCCTGGGGACTTAAGAGTCTTTGGAAACGGGTAACACCATAAAACGTTTGCCAACTGGAAGTACTTCTAGGGTTGGCTGGAAAGCAAGAATTTTGTTTTGCAATCTGTTTTGTTCCACATCAGGACAAAACTAAGACCTATTGAAATTTTGTGTAAGCAGAACAAAATGAAATCCACAGACACCCCAGAACGGCCAGCAGGTCAGCGGTTACCACGTGCCTCGGTCCTGCACGCCCCAGGTCAGCGTCCTAACTACGGAGCTGCCCTGCAGTCTGTCCGTCTCCCACTGTTTGTCCAGAAACGCTACGAAGCCTTCCAAAAATTGCCATCAGAATGATACACTCCTGCAAAACATTATATTGTTGACCATGGCAATTGGAGTCAAAAAATTCCCAGACTGTTCCAAGAACCATTTTACAATTCTTTATTCACATCCCCCCACCCAAACACTGGTCTGAACAGCTCTGAAACCCACAAAACAGTAGCCCATAAATCTACTGAAAAGTTCCTATTAATCTGAGTGGGTGCCTTCTTGATGAGGAGGGCAATAACGGAACTTCTCGGAACGTTTTAGCATCATTCAAACATTAAGAGGTGTCCAAAGAGTGAGTGTTAGTGTAATTAAAAAGTTAATTCTCTAATGGGATTGCCCTCCCCGCTCCTTACCTCTTTCTTGGGATGTCTGGCAGCATCCTCCTCCCTCGCCATCCCAGCGCTGACGGTGCCACCTCTTCCTCACCCACTGTTGCTCTCCCCCTCCTCCTCGGGGCACTGCCGGTGCTGAGCAGCAGTCGCTGCAGGGGACATGGTGGCAGGGCAAATCTGCCAACTCAGGCGCTTGGCCCTGGCTCCCCTGTGTTGCCTTCCGCAGCGCTAAGCGTGAAGCACGACCTAAGCCCAGGCCAGCTTTTCAGCTTGTGCTCTGCTTCGTGCCTGACCGAACGCCGNCTGCAGGGGACGTGGTGGCAGGGCAAATCTGCCAACTCAGGCGCTTGGCCCTGGCTCCCCTGTGTTGCCTTCCGCAGCGCTAAGCGTGAAGCACGACCTAAGCCCAGGCCAGCTTTTCAGCTTGTGCTCTGCTTCGTGCCTGACCGAACGCCGCAGAGGCTTGACCTCCCACCCGTTCGTCACCAGTGAAAAGCACAGGCAGAGAGACCACTGCTCGGAGCAGGACCACTGCTAGAGATGTTCCCGAAACAGCGTCCTCACCATTCCTTCCTGTACCGGTGCGGACAAGAACATCAGCCTTGCCATCGCCCCGTAACAATAACCCTGGGCTTTGGATCAGGCCGGGGGCAACGGGGCTTACTCAGGGTATTTTCTGTGGGGAGTTCCTCGTGGCCCATTCGGAACCATCTCCGCGGGAGCGAGACGAGAAGAGATTCACAGGAACAGCAAACGGAAAGCTGAACCATCCACCGGTAACTGCTGGAGAGGGCCAAGGAACAAAGGGCAGGAGTGAAGGAAAGGGCCGGAGCCATTTCCCTACAGGCTTCCATTTTAATTTGAGATCCTTATTAAACAAGGAAACAGAGCAGAAGACCCCAAGAATATTGTGTTCTGTGAAGTTTCTCACGCGATTTTTTAAAAAGGTGCTTGCAGAGAAAATACAATTGAAGATTATCCTGTTTCACTGAGCAATTAGAAGCAGTAAAACACCTCTTTTTTTACTGTTATCAGTGTTCTTTCTCCTCATGAAGATGGGTAGCCATGTATTTTAAATTCACACAGAATCTCATTACAAGAGGCTTGACACAGTAAATTGGTCACAGTTTTCAGCTTGTTTTCAATGCAAGTTGACGGACAATCATCTGAACTCTAGCCACGGTATCGATCGATTGCTAAGCAGTTTAGGCCTTACGCTGTCTAAAGCGTATGGTCAGGGCTTGAGCCGCTGTCAGAAAACACTACTGCTTGTGTTCCGCGTTTCTTAAACAGCACGAGGGTATGACAAGTATTAAGCTACTTTTAACTCCCTGCATTAAAGACTGCAAGATCCACGTACAGTAAACCACCAAACCAAAGGATAAAGGGGCAGACAAAAGGCATTGTTTTTCCCTCCTTACTTTGAAGCTTCTTTGTACACTAAGTTATGGTAGGCCTTTCCTAGCCAGCAGTTCCGCTATTCTTATAAAGTGCTCTGTAGACGTCTCAATTTCCTCCTTTTTAGCACTTGCGTTAAGGATAGGTTCCCTTTATTGGAGGCAGACAATGTGACGCGATAGCTATTTTTGCGAGTCTTTAGAATAAAATCCCTGGCGAGCATCAAACAGTTCGCAGCCCCCACTGGTAGGTATCGCATGTTAAGGCTCCAGGTTTTCCAGGAGAACATTCCAAGAATGAAGAGAGATTATGCTGTGAATCTGAAATCTTTATGATATTTGGGGGTGAAAAACAGGCAAGGCTGCTGCAGAGACCTACGGGGGAAGAGACTGGCGTGACAGAAAGTCCTTAACTCTCATTAGCAATCGCCATCACGCCTCAGTCAGGTGTAAGATCAAAAGAACCAGCTGCCTGCAGGTCTTTAACATCTTATACAAAAAGTCCCCGGCCTAGCTAAGTCTGATTTCCTTCTGGCACAGCTCGCCGTAGCCGACGCACGGCTTTTCTCTGAGCCTGGAAGAAAAACGAGCAAATCATGGAGACGAGAGGAAGGTGGGCACGGACAGAGGCACTGCGCGTGAGGAGAAGCTGTCCCTCCGCAGGGTCAACTCCCAGGACACGCGAGGGAGGAGCGGGCACAGAGGGGAGCTTGGGAACGAGGACACAGAAACGGTGGCACACGGGCTCCAGCACAGGAGGGATGGACCGGGCCGGCAAGGGGCTGTGAAGGGGAGCGGGGCAGGATGGGCGTTTGCTCAGCTCCACCAAAGGGCTTGGGGCACCCGGCCCAGCAGTCGATCCACAGAAGCGTCACAGCCCTTGGCTGTCACACGTGTGTCCCAGCAAGACTGCTGGAGCGGGGAAGGAGCAGGCACGCTTGAGCAGCGGCCCTGCCCCGAGGTCCAGAGCGCCCGGGGACAAGCATGGGGCTGAGCCCGGGGGGCTCCCCAGACCCTGCCCCGACCTCACGCTTCCAGCAGTGGCAAAGCACCCCAGTGCCCACCCCACAGACTGGCCCCACACCCCGCGGCCACTCTCAGGGAGCTCGGCTCTCCAGGACATCATCCCAGCTTATTTAAGCAATCAGCACAACACCTGGCAAGACCACACAGGCCGGCCGCTATGCATACGAGCGAGCAGAGCGCTCAGCCAGACTCCTCAGTGCCGCAGGCACCTGTATACTCGTTTCCATCAAGAACCCCTGTAGCACGCACCCCACTTCCAAGACGGGCAACGAAGCTCCCCGTGTTGCGTACGCGAACACCTGCACCAAAGGCGCTTGGCGCACCGGGCCCGACCAGCAGCCTGGCGTCAGAGGTCCCACGCCCCGGTGAGTTATCACAGCACGTTTAAAAGCTCTTGCTGCAGTGAAGTGATTAGAAAAAACATGGAAACCAGGTAAAATCCTCAAGTAACTCCTGGGTTAGATGTTGATTTTTCACTTCTACACTGACAAGAGATGAAAATTGCAGCCTTGCTCCATGCAGGCGCTCCGGCATCTTGACATCAGTCGAAAGCAGAAACGATAAAGTGCGGCATCAGCTTGGGGACTGACCTGACGGCAGTGCAGTGCTGTGACCAGTGTACCCGTTGCCTCTTCCTCCCTTTCCACAAGCACTGCCTCACCACCCTTAGCCAGCTCGGAGTGTGCTGGCTCCTTCTGCAGGCTGTGAAAGCCACAAAAAAAAAAAGGGGAAAATTAAAGCTCTGCCTACAGGAAGAAGAAAAATACAGGTGTTGAAGCCAAATACAGCATCAGATTTTCAGGTTTTTTGAAAGGAACAAATTTTAGCAGAGTAACAAACACACGGAGCTGCTAAAACTGATGCCAGTATCTGAACACTGTTCATTTCAGGAGTTCAGGGCTTCTGCGACAGCGAAACCCTCAGCTGCTGCACTGGAAAAGGCAGTCAGTGCTTTGGCGGGGACTGCAGTTGGAAGGACAAGTTAGTAATTACTGATGTCAGGTAATTTTTAAAATCCACCTCACATCACCTGCTTCACCAGTCACGCAGTTCACAAAGATGAAAACCCCTGGACAAAACCCTCCGCAGGCTTCGAAGCGTGCATGGAAGTCCCAGCAACAGGCAACCGCCCGGCAGGGAGGAGGACAGAGCGGCTTTCTCAGGCAGCGGACGCCGCGGGCTGCCTCGCTGCTCTCCGTCCAGGGACCGCTCGTCCCGCACGCCGCTCGGCCACATCCCACCTGCCTCCCGGTCTGGTGGAACCCTGCCTTGTGCCTGGGGGCGCTGCACAGCACTGTCTGCCCGTTCACCGATAGAAGGCAGGAACGTTTTGGTCAAGAACAAGCAGAGAAAGATATTTATTAGACCTGTAAGTATAAACAGAGTCCTGAGGAGCTACACCGGAGTGCGGGACAGGATGTGTACACCTGCTCTGCCAGGGCTACAACCCTGGGTTTAGACATGTTGCTGGATGGACAAACACCACTACACACGGGGCAACACGCGGCAATGACTGTGGTGGAAAGGGGAACACCTTTTAAAAAAAAAACAAACAACAACAAAAGACAAAACCAAAAAACCACAACAACCACCAAGTCTCCCAAGTCTGACAGCTGGCAGGCACTTTGGCGTATGTGTTATGGGCCACCATCCCCAAGAGGACCATGCTCCTGACCTCCAAGCAGTCTGGCTGGTACAGAGCAGGTTGACCCAGCGAGCGGATGTCCCAAACCCATTGGGAGATCCCTTCTGCAGACTTCACGTGGCTCCACCGCGCAGGATCTGCAGGTAGCGAGACCAGTCCGAAACCAGTGAGGGACTGCACTTTCCACAGAGAGGGTCCCAGCTTCTCCTCCACGAGTACCAGCGCACCCTCTCGCAGCCCCTCTCTTCCACCGCGATGGGCCGAGACTGATGTAAACCACGTACGGCTGCGCGTTGCTCTTCCTGGCATGCTTTGGCTTGCGTCTTGGCAGGGTTTCTTGGTTCACACACTCGAAGCGTGGTGGGGTTTTTCCTTCCAACTGGAGATAAAGCAAATGTGCTATTCCCAGGTGACAGCATCTATCACAGTACATCATTAACACTACATGTGATAAACAGTTTACTTTTCCCACACAAATCTTAACTTTAAAATGTAAAAATGTATTCTGTGTTTGATCTATGTTCCCTCTGTGGAAGCGCGACAGCACCTGTAACATCTTTGTTTCCCTTCTCCAATGCCAACCACTACACCAAGGCTGATATTTTTGCACAGCAGACATTTCGCCCTGCAGGGAAGAGAACTCCTCCTTATCCCTCCCTATCAAAATAGTTTAATCCAGGTAAATAAAACAAACTCTGGAAGGCGCGATATGGATTTCTCATGGAAATTTCCAGCGCAGAAGGCCCACAAGACAAGTTACAGACAAGTGGGAGGAAGCCTTCAGTGACTTCACTACAGCAACACGAACACGAGTCGCTGGCACGGGCTGTGCCCAGGACTCCTGTCAAAGCACAATGTATCCCTAACCAACCATAAATAATAAAGAAGCCTTCTGCATGTGAAAAAGAAAAATGCAAACAAAAAGCAACCAGCGCCCACCCTGCCCCAAACCTGAAGCACCTCTGGTTTTTGCCTAGCCTTCCTTCCGTAACTGGCAGGTGGCCATACCTAGCAACAGGACAGCTGGATGGGACAAGGCAGTGCTGCTCATGTGCTGATGTGGCATTGTATTCATTTTTTACATGCAGGGCCTCCTCTTACTACGGCTCTGGTATATGGCCAGGCAGCGTTCAGATGACAACACCCCAGACCCGCACTGGCTGTGTACAGTGCAAATCCACCAGGCACAGGAATAATTCAACTTCAACTACGGAACTGCTTGTGCCATCTGCATAGTAATAAACACAGCGACGCCCCTAATGCAGCGGATTATACGTAAGCATTCCAAATCTCTTTAGAAGATTAGATTTTATGGGATACTAGAGGCGCACCGATTAATAAACATGCTGGAAAAACAGCGTGGGAGGTGGGGGTGTTATCTTCACGTACATCACTCGGGAACTCATCCGCACTGCCCAAGCCTTGACACCTCGAGGGGGAAAGCAGCAACCAATTTTCTCCCACGACTGCCCAGACACTTGGAAATGAGGTTAAATAACAGACCATGGGTAATCCTTCACTGGCTGTCACTGAGTTTTCCCTTCTCTGCTCCCAGNCATCTGCACTGCCCAAGCCTTGACACCTCGAGGGGGAAAGCAGCAACCAATTTTCTCCCACGACTGCCCAGACACTTGGAAATGAGGTTAAATAACAGACCATGGGTAATCCTTCACTGGCTGTCACTGAGTTTTCCCTTCTCTGCTCCCAGGCACACCACCCTCTAATTCCCAAGAGGGCTGTTCGGAACACCGCTATTTCTGAAAGCGCGGACCCTGACTATCCTCAGCAGCAGCTATACATTAGAAAAGCACGGCGCTGAATGACTTAGCTCTAAGTCAAGGGATAAGAAATTACTTCTTATGATTATTTTCCACTCATTTTCCTGATTGATTTCACCTAATCCTAATAGTCACCCAAGTAAAAAAAAATTAGTTAACATTTCAAATGGTTCAGTCAAAGCCTGGACCAAAACCACTTCCTTAGCAGGGCACGAATGTGAATTTTGTTTAAAAATAATCCCTGGATGTTCTGACACGCGAAAGGAAGCTAGCAGCAGCAGCACCAATGAGAGTGACCTTGCCTAGCACACCAGCGAGTGCCCAGGAGCCCCAGCACAGGGCAGACTTTTTCACTGTTGCTTGCTTGGATAATCTTCTTTACCCAACACGGGATAAACGGGATATTACCGGGGTGTTTTCATGGTCTGTGTTTTTACCCTTCAGCTGGTTACCCCTGCTTTACAGGCAGGGAGAGCCAAGACTGCAGTTTTAATTCATGCTGAAGTTCCTCTGCCAAGCCCGTACCCAAACTTGGAAGAGGCCGGCGGTTCCCAGAGCCGCCCGTGGAGGAGCTCCCTGCAGAGCTGCAGGCCCCGCGCCCTGCGGCATCCCAGCTGGTCCTAGCACAGCTGACAGATCGTGGTGCCCAGCACTACCGTTAGAAAATTTGGATCTTCAGAGGCAGCAGAGTAAACCACTAGAGTATACAGAGCTGTTTCCAACCTGAAGTCGTGTCGTTCTATGTACTCCGTACTCTTCAGAAGATGCTACAGCAGAAAGAAGAGACGGATCGAGTATTCAACATGACCATCTTCCCCAATACCTAGCAAGACACTGTCACTCAGCGTGTTAGCATTTGGGAAAGGCACCGCAAATTCAGCCAGCGTGGCCAGAACTGTTACTAATCATCAGCACGACAGACGGTCTCTCTCCTTCAACACTAGCACTGAAAAATGCTGGAGGGGTGAGAACTCAAACCAAAAAGCGTAACCAGCCACTTTAAACCTACATTGCACGCTCAGCTTTCGCCCCGGGCTCTGCCCCTGCCCACCCACAGAGCTACCTCCCCTCTCACCCGCCGGTGCCGGACACCGCCGGCTGTCCTCGTCAACGAGCACCGCAGCAGCCTGGGACCTGCACGAGCAGGTTGCCTCACCTCCCGTTTGTTTTAAACGCTGCCGCCTGTTCCATCATATGATTACATGAGAAAAATAGGTACGCATGTGCACCACGCCCCTAGAACTGAAGCACTTCAGGCAACTCTGTATCAGAAAGTCATTGCTAACACAGCTACTTGTTTTGCGGTTGTAACCATCACTAGTACTTCCACTCACACGGTGTTTCAGCCCAACAGACTGACTCCCTCCAGTCATCGCTGAAACGCTGTCTCTCCTGGGCTGCAATTATTTAACAGCCCAGCATGCATCTCACACACAAACCAGTTTAAAGCAAACCGGGATGCATTCAGGCAACCGAGCCTTTGACCTCCTATTAAAAACTAACAATAAAAACTAATCAGATCCCGCTTTTGCTATGCTTTTGGCAGCACTGGATCTGCTCAGATTCTCATCAAGTATAATCAGGAGACCTAGCAACTGGTATCAGCTCAGGCTGCTCTGCACNGCAACCGAGCCTTTGACTTCCTATTAAAAACTAACAATAAAAACTAATCAGATCCCGCTTTTGCTATGCTTTTGGCAGCACTGGATCTGCTCAGATTCTCATCAAGTATAATCAGGAGACCTAGCAACTGGTATCAGCTCAGGCTGCTCTGCACAGCTATTGTACCATGCAGTTTCTTCGCCCCATGCAGCACCTACCCTGCAAACTCAGCTGTTATTTCTACACCAGAAATGTAGACAAAGGCAGGCATGCTGCTTGGCCAGAGCGGGACAAGGAAGACTGCAGCTGAGAAGTTACAGAGAAACGGGAGAGCAGAATCTGAGAGACTTCAAGCACAGAAGGGAACCTCAGAGAAAACCTTTTTAACCCAGAGGGGAACATCTCTGAATGGCTAACGACCCAGGTCCTCAGAGCACCTGCAGTACTTTTAGCCCTCGAATAAAGGAGTTGTCTCCCAAGGATGAAAGGGCACTGTCACTTCCTAGTTACTCTTCCACTTAGCATAACAAATAAGATGAGAGCATTAAGAGGTACAGGCAGAGAAACAGTTCTCTGGGTACAAAGCTGAGCTCCTCCCCGTAAGGCGAGGGGCTAACGTACCTCCTTCTGCAAGGCATGCTCCAGGAGGTTTGCACCGACACGGCTGACATCACGTCCGAAGAGAGTACACCAGTTCCCTGCTGTACTATTTTGGGATCCAGTTCAGCACAGGAGAAGCACACCCGGACAAACAACAGTTAGCGGCCTCAGACCCTCGGTGTTCCGCCCAGTATTGACGCGGAGCAGCTCTGCTCACCTGCAAGCGTACGGCTGGACATACCCACTGCTGCATTAGTATACCTTGGTTACTAACAGGCAGTAAGAGAACTAAAACACTCTTTTGTTTGACTTGAAAACATTCTATTTAATTTATACAAATAACTACTAAATAGAAAAAGTAGATTAAAACAAAATAGTTATTTTTCTGGCAGAGTTTAAATGCATATTATATAGCTTAGAAGAAATAAAATGCATTTTCCCCACAGCATTCATGACCTAAAATTCTAGTCAATTCCTCCATTGCTTTCCTTTTCTAGATCAGTAAGATACTAGACACAATGTCATGTGGGTAATGGCTATATATATGTTCCGTATTTGAACTGAAAATATGTTACAGACCACACACCTACAAATG
This sequence comes from Steatornis caripensis, assembly GCA_013398225.1. Taxonomy (NCBI): domain Eukaryota; kingdom Metazoa; phylum Chordata; class Aves; order Caprimulgiformes; family Steatornithidae; genus Steatornis; species Steatornis caripensis. The sequence goes on from VZSC01004894.1 coordinate 40,566, forward strand.
TGAAGCACTTAAAATGTGACTATCGAGTTGTAGTATGACAATACAGAAAACAATTTATGCTTCGGGTTATATTGTGTTACAAAAACATCTGTGTAAGAAATCATGAAAGAGGCCACATAAAAATAAGCTTTAACTTTATGCACTTATTTTACAGTTTAAAAAACTGGCAAGTGCACTAGTAATAAATAATTTGCAAGTTTTGTATAAACGAGAAATTCCTAATGTTCAGCATTATTGTAAACATCAGTACACATGTAAAATGCAGCTAAAATCTGACAGTTACATTTTCAGTTTACCAAATTCATTTCCTATTATTCAGGCATAGATCAATGTAGTATACAGCCAATCATCTTTTTGGCAAGTCATGTCATTAAAATTAACAGTGACAGTGCAAGTAAGGAATGCAAAGAATTCCTAGTGCAATAAAGAAGAGAAGCACAGGCAATATTGCTGATTAAAATTTACCACTTCCATGTGTTCACCCTGGGAGTGATCAGGAGAATTAAAAAAAAAAAAGAAAAGAAAAAAAGCTGTTCAAAGCCGTTATTTAATGCCCTGATCTTGTCTTAGGATTTCTCTGTCTTCCTTCAGGCCACTACCTTTGCAACAGTACATCCAGCGCGAGTCCTTAGAGCTTGACCATTTGTGAAATGCCCATTGTAGTCACTGAGCAAAGTCCATACACTTCCGATGTCTCCCAAACAGATGGCTCGGTAAGAACTTCTGCCTCTGCAAGTAGCCACATGGGGACTAGTCGTATAAACTGTCCGGCCAGGCTACTTCTGGACCGGACAAATGCCTTCCCATCAGGAAAGCACCACGAGAAGAAGGTCAACAGTCAGCTTTCAGTTTATCTAAGGAATTATCAATTTTGGTCAGAGTCTTTTTTATTCGCAGGGCTGTTAGTCTTGCTGATGGATTTTGATACCAGCATTCTTTCATCAACTTGGCAAGAGATGTTAATGTCTGGGAAAAGAATAAAAAACAAAACGCGCATGTAAGTACACAAATCACAAGCCAAGAAAGCACTAGCCTGGGTTAAACGCTAACACAGTAGGGTTTTCTTGCCTTACTAATACTCAGGGTCTACAGTGAGTTTACCGATATCTATCGAATACAGAGCTTTCACGTGTTGGAAAAACCCCAAGTTTGTTGAAGTGGTTAAATCAAGAGAAGAACCAGACAGTGGGCTGACTGGAGTGACAAGCTAGCGGGATTTTAAACGTTGGAGTTTTGGGGTTGTTTCTAATGAAGAAAACACCCTACACGATCTCTTTTCCTTGAAACTGACTCCTGCAAGATCAATGAAGGAAGCCAGAGAAGGAACAGATTTTCTGTCTGTGATTTCACCATCTCCAGCGCAGCTTTAAACAGCTGGGATTTGCAGCTGGCTGGTGCGGCACCACAGGTCACGGCTCTACAACCGAAACCTTACAGACGGGACCTCTCGTCCCTGCCAGCCACAGAGATTCAAACCGACCTCCATAGCTTCAGTAATAAGGAGCAACACAGCTGGTCAGCCTGGGGAGTCCAAAGCGATTCCGATGAAGAAAAATCAACTTCAGCACTAGCCTTTCTAAAAGGACAACAGTCCCTTATCCTGCAGGCAGGAGAGGCAGACCAAAATTCTGTCCTAAATCTGCACGCTTATAAGCCACCGAAAGGCCTACACAGGCTACCTTGCCCTTAAAGAAATTTTCCCTTGGAGAGAGAACAACAACACCGGAAGAGCAGCTTTAAAACAGTTGTTGTTAAATCATGCTACTGAAAGGCTGATGTGTGAACAGCTCAGCCTCGACAGTCATAGGTTTGCTCAATGCACTTTCTTCCTGCTCCACACCTCAGCATGCATCTGAAACCCGTGCAGGTACCGCTCTTGACAAGCGGCATGGAGATCATTTCAGTTTCAAGTGAAACAGAAAGTAACTTTCATGACTATTTCAAAAGAACAGGTCAGCTCGCATCTTCTGCAAACCACGCACAGGCACACCCACTTACAGGGTCTGAGAACCATCTGTTGGGAATGTTCGGCCTTTGCTGATCTACACAGACCACTTTCCTCATGTCTTCAAAACTGGGATCGTTTGGAACCAAGTCATAAAACGGAGGCTTATAGTCTTCCACAATACCTAGTGAGACAAGACACAAGCAAGAGAGGCATCGTTTAACAACTGTGTCAGTGAAACAGCACCGCTGCGCAGGAAGAGAGGACAGATGACCTAGCCGTCTAAGAAACACAAAAATCTTAAAAGTTAACACCACAACGTCAAGCAGCCATTAAACAACAGAATAGCATCTACTATCACAGAACAGCTTTTTCTACCCAAAATGTTAATGAATTGCTCATACTACAATGCCACAAAGCAAGAACTATATCTGTTTTGCAGATGCTTGAGCTGAAATGATGAGAAATAAATTCACTTGCCAAAAGACCGGCTTCTGTAATGCCCAGAGGTTTACTGACCGCCACAAAGCTGGGATTTCTACTAGAAAATGTAAAAAAATTAAGGTCTGCAGTGTGGTTTTTAACAGGCTTACCACACACCTTGCATGGTTTTATGATTCCTGAAAGAGTGCAGTAAGCACGTCAGCATCTACAGACCCTCACGCTGGTGCTTCAAATAATTGTATTTCTTGTTACTAAAATACCTAGGGTAATTGGCACCACACGCTATCACAAAGCCAAACACACCCAGGAGCCTGTGGCACCCAGTGTCTGAATGCATTTTCTAGGATTCTGCGTTGAGAAATGCGCTTGTGCGTGTGCTCTCACAACTTGTCACCCTGCTTACTTAAAACATGCAGGCTAGAAAGCCTTTTGCCTACTCTCCGAGCACACAGGCAGCACTGCTGTTTCATCAGTGGATTAAGCTCACAAACGATCTAAAGGGAACTCAACTTTCTTAGGGAGCCAATTTAAAAAATGGTGTTCAAAGACAGGCATTCAGGTCAGCAGCTTGGAAAAACACCCAGCAAATGAGGCACTCTACGTACAGTAGAAACACGGGCAGAAGGATCTTAAAACTGCTGCTGGCAGACCGGCAGCTGTCCCACAGCCAGACTTACATGAAATCCAGGAGAATTTCTGCCGCTTTGGATATACTGAAGTTGAGAAGAGGTTCTCAAACTTTGCTACAGTGCTTGAGATTTAATTTTCTTGTTCTACTGGAGATGAAGATCAAAATGCATGGGTCCTCTGTAAAATTCTGTAAAGCCCTATCTGCAATGCCTGGTCAAAAAAGGAAACGGTCTTCAGGAAATTACAGCTCCCTTGGAAAACAGCAGGACATCTCAAAGATCTGGCTACCCAAGCAAGTTATCATAACGCAGGAACCAGTGGGCTGCAGGGCTTGCCCTACGGCATTCTGGCGTGGATACAGGACAGACTGTATTACGCGCTGCGTAAAGAAGTGTCGCCCACCCTCGTCCTCCGAACAATTCATAACTGCATATACCACGCATCACCCACATGGCTGAACTCTTGTTTTTACACTCCTCCTGCCTCTTCCCAGAACAAAGTTTATTGGGAGAACTCAAGCATGCAAAAACCCTCCTGTGTATCCACATTGCCTACACTTCCGTTTCACACGAAGCAGTGGCTTTATACGAGTCAGATGCAGAGCTTCAGAGCTACGTCACGTGGCTCTGAAAACATTTCCAGGGTCAGTAGGGTATTACAGATGAACTTTATCACTAAGACAGACAAAGTCTGGCTCTAGTTCGCTATTTTCATGTGGTCTTCTCAAAGAACAGGGCATATAACTGGTTGTTTCAGATAAGACATCCAGCAATAGATAGGAAATGAACGTGGTCTAGCCTTTACTCCAACAGAGCGATTCTAGAGTACTCTGCCCTTCGACAGCCAAACACCACAGGCCCCGTGGGGGCACCGCTGGCCCCGCGGCAGCCTGTGGGCCGTGCCAGCGAACCACCGCAACCCCTGGCCCACAGGGCCCCGCGAGCCAGCTGCCGCTGACCTGTGACACGCTCCCTTCGCCCACTGCCCGGGAAAGCGCGCCAGCTGCGAGAGTCCTTCAGCACGACCCATCGCTTGCCGCTTTTGGGACAGTTTTAAGACGACTGCTGTAGTTTACAATATATTGTATTTTTTTGCCCTGGGGTTGCTGGCTTTCTGCTACTCAAATCAACTAGAACTCACACACAGAGTAATGTTTTCTTCACCTTTATTCCTCGTTACTTTAACGTCAGCTTGCCCCATGCATGCATGAATCTGACTGCGGGAGCAAAGCAAGATCTACACAAACACCTAAGCAACAGACGCAGCCCTGCATTACGATGACAACCACACACCAGGGCGGCTTTGAGCAGGAAACATTTTTCAGCTTCTGCCGTTACTATTAAAATTTAGAAGACCACAACACTGGGAGCGATAGTGAAGATTCACAAGGAACAGAACTGCAAGCGCCAGGCACCAGGTAAGGAAGATGCGAGGCACTGCACACTAGGAAGGGAGCGCATTCAAAGGTAGTGAACAACCGCTCTACAAGGAACAAGTACTGGTCTGTTTAAAGGGAGTAAAATATTTACTTGGGGACTTAAATTGCATTTTCCAAGTACAGAGGGAAACATCGAGTGGCTCCTGCTGCAGCACAAAGATGACACACAGGTACTCTTGGTTGTGGCAAACGGCTTTCCAGCCACATTTTCCTCCTTATAGTAAGCCACAACAGAAAAGCACTAAGAATCACTGATTCACCCTGAGGATCATCAGATAAGGCTGCTTTTTTAAAAAAATTTTTAAAAAAGGCAGAAACGAACATTAAAAAAATAAAAATTTTAAAATAAAATGTTTAAAAATATCAGGCTTATTAGTCAGATTACAACTTCAGAGTCTCCACAAACTGAAGTACTAAGCCAGGCTGACTCACTGGAATAGACTCTGCAGTAAATAAGAGCTGACAAGTGTCCATCAACACGGGACAGCAGCAAAAGTTCCTAGCACACACAAGTGCCAAAGCACCTCTAGCCTACCTAAGACTCACCATTACCCAGTTCACCTGAGCATGGCACCTTGGCCTCAGCATGCTCACTCCCAGTGCCAGAGTCTTACTACAAACCAAGCAGGGTTATCTGAGTGACCACCTGGTGAAGTAATGATTTCCACACAGCTAACCACTTGGACTTGAGAGAAAATGTTTACTCCATTTCAAACCAGCACAAGGAAATGTAATTACTTACGGCAGCTGCCAGAAATACTGAGCAACTGGAAGCAAGTACTGTGCAATCAGTATCGCCGTCATCTTAAAAGTTAAGGCTTGACCAGTGTCGCGACGTATCTGTATTACTGTGAGAAGTGCTTCACAGTGGCACCGAGCTCAGCCTGAATCAAATCACTGAAGCATTTACCTACTGTCTTTGGCAGGTCTGCAGTCCATGCTGAGCCCCAGACCATCCTGGTGAAGCTGCCAGCACAATCTCAGCTCACCAGTTTAAAAGCAGCTCAGGTGAGCTGTCTGTGAACGGCAGTTACTGCAGCAATACACATGTCAGAACTTCAGCACTGGGATGTTTAAGTAATAGGTACCATCTCATGGAATTTTCATTGCAAGAGGTAACTAGGTAAGACTGCGTGTATTTTTACATATATTATGTACAGTATACACACACATAGACAAGCATAAACATATATTCATGTGCAAAGACAGCAACACAGCTAGTACTCCACAAAGAATTACCAGCCTCCAAAATAGCACTGCGGCAAGACAGATTCCTGATTAACTCCTCAAAATCCAAGACTGGCAATAAAACCAAACTCATCGAAAGCTTACACGCGAAGTTTCGTCACCATGTAGGGCAACAGACAATACTCTACATGGTGCCTATGTGAAAGCACACACCCCTGTAAGCGCTGCTGGTCCCATCACCCTCAGCTTTGAGCACAGTCCCTCCTCCGTAGGCAGTGTGGAGGAAGAACGACCGCCTCCTCTCACGCACTGGCTTCCTTTCCCATCGCAGCAAGCATCATCTACTGCACAGGGAATTAATCAACCCCTGCCCAGCAAGCTCATCATATTATGGCAAATGGTAAACCACAGGGCTCACAGGTTGCCGAGACAAAGTGCAGGACGTAAAACTGCACTGAAAACAATGAAGTTAAAGCTTAAATTCTCAAGGCACTCACACTGACAGGAACTGCAAACCAGAGGTCTCAAATATTGGGAAATGCAATGAGCAAGTCTTCATAACTGCCTACAGCACACATTTGCCAATAAACGGAGAACACCGTAAGAAAAATTAACACCATGCATTCACAAGACTTCCCTCCTTTCTCTAATTAACCACAGATACCGTCACCCGAGATCATCATCACGCTTCGTGATTCAACTGACGTACGTTCCTGTATCAGAACCATACCTATTCCTTTTGCTGCACCCGTCTTCAAGTAACTCCTCTGACAGCGAGGGGAGAAGGAAGGCGAGGTCATGAGCTCAGCTCTGGCCATCCCACAGAAAGCCGATGGAAGTTCCCTTCTGCGCCTGCAGTCAGTGCCGTGACTGCTGCCAGCTCCCACTCAGACAGGAGCTGCTCACTATGGACCCTACAAGGTAGACTGCACCAGAGCAGCTGTCCACCCTCACTCTCTTGATCACAGAGAAATGCCCGTTCTGGTTCTCGTCAGAGCTATCAAAGCAAGGTCTCAGGCTTGCAGGGAGACTTAAATTAGCCACCTGAGCCCACCTGATGCGTTGTGCTACCTCCAAGTCGGCTTTGTTTAAGCACCCTGTAAGTATCCTAGAAAAGACAGGGGCTTTGGACAGTGCTCCAGGCCCCGGGGATTTCACAGCAAGCTTGGAGGAGACTTGCAGATCTTCCAAAGTGACACCTTCCAGCAGCCTTCTCATACCAAGCATCACTGCAGTGTTTCTGGAGACAGCTAGCTGCTGTGCTGAGAATTACCCTGAACAAGGGAGCAATACCTTTTTTTTTTTTAAACTTGCCACTAAATTATCTTGGCCACGAACAGATAACAGATGAATAGAAGGTTCATATTCAGAAATTCAGAAGCAGCCCTGTACTTTCACGGAGTAACAATATTTCTTTGCTTCTAGAGCTGCTGCACATTCGCCCGTCTTCTCTCCCGGCTCTCCATAGTCCAGTGTAATGCCATTTGGACAGGATTTTCACTTGGGTCAGGGAACAGAGGGGAAATAATGCATGAGAAACAATGCTAGGCAAGTACCTCAGCTTCCACTAGAATTTGAGCCAGGCTTTGTTGCTCTGTACGAGCCACCACAAGCCTTTGCCGTTGTACCTCAGTGCAGCCTACCTCTGTACACGCACTGCTCCTCTCCCCAAAACCACTCACGCTCCCTCCTGTGGCTCTGAACAGCTGCTTTTTGAGAACACCTCTAAAGTTATCTTAATCCTTTCCTCCAAAGTCTTCCCTTAAATTCTGACTTGCAATAGTTCCCACCAAAAAAACCCCCCCTCAATTCTTCAGTTTGAGCCACTCTGACTACCGCCTATCGTTCTGACCATGCCTCCTTCGAACACGTTCGTACTTGGATCCCAAGGAGGCAGGCGCCCCGGCTGGCACCAGCCCCACCTGCCCTGTGGGGTTCCAGCCTGCCATCAGAGGTACTGTGGCAAACGACTGGTCGTCTTTGCCCAAAGAAGATAAACTCACCGTGTCTGATGTCAGTTACAGAACCCCAGATTTTGACTTAGTGGGAATAGATCAGACACAGAACAAATAACTGCCTGTGGCGATTCAGGATTTCCTCAATTTAAACACGTCGCCGTTAACAATCCATCACTGCAGGGTCTGCAGACATGCCTGAAGGGCATCTTCTGCGTTCTCCTGTCTGCTTGGGTCCAGAGAGCACAACCTGGGGCCCTGAAGTCAGAGAGGGCTTCTGAATGGACAAGCACAAAAAAACCCCACACCAACAGGCACCCAATTTAAATGTTCTTTAAGTCTTCTCCCTCGCCAAGGAAACACAAGTTAACGCTGTGCGCTACAAAACAGGATCGCAGTGGTGCTTTTCCCAAGCAGAACTGTACTTTGAGCCAGGCCTGCTTTGTGAGTGCATTTAGCTTGGCAAAGCCAGGGCATCCCTGAATTCTGTTTGCTTCACTTCTTGACTTCCTATGTATTTTCCTTCTGCTCCTTAGGCTTTGCCATGAGAAACAGCCACCCAAAAGTATTCACTATGGTTTAATGACACATGGAAAAGCTCTAGAGACGCTATGATCTAAAATTTTGCCTTAACTGACTATTTGGTATGAACTATTTCGCATTACAACTTAGGATGTAGCAGGGGACCCTCTTTCTTCTCTGCCTTCACAGATGCCAACAGTACTCAGCCACCGCATCCGACAGCTTCAATGCAGGCAGCAAAGCGCCAGGAATCAAAATACTTGGAGGTCCAGTATTTTACTATGCACCCTATGCATTTTGGTGGCAGATGCTTTGCTGTGAATTACCATTTGCTTAACCCCTTGTAAAAACAAGTGAAGCAGTCCCAAACACTTACCGTTGCTAACCATGCGCCTAGCTACTTCCCAAAGGACCAGCCCAAAAGCCCAGATATCGACCCTTTTGTACGAGTCAAAGCAGTCTGCCTGGATAGTTTCGTCCAAGACTTCTGGAGCCATGTAGCGTTTGGTACCCACACGGGGATTATTCCCCACATCCAACTGATTGGTGCTCTGGGAGTGCATCACTGCAAGGCCTGAAGGACAGAAAAAGAACACTGTTAAGTCCCCTTTGAAACTACAGCAGCACACGTTTAAAATTACATGACCAGTTGCACTCGTCCGATGGCTTCTTAAAAAGAAGGAGCCGAGAGTCCAACTGTCCAAAGACCAACTGGGTCAGCTCCAAACTAGCTATCGAAAACAGCCACTGTGTCCGTAGACTTAGACCAATTATCTCCTCAGGGATTACCATTAAGCATGTTATTGCACTGTTGCAAAACGTTGTCATCATTAAGTGTTTTGCAGCCACTGGATGTCACCAGCGCTCTAGGCACGTATACACAGAAGGCCAAGCATCTGTTACTTAGAAGAAAACAATTTTACATGGCATTCAAATGTATTTATAGAACTTTTGGGTAGGTGGATATATCCGAACTGTGGGGAAGAGAGAAGAAAAACACTGCATGATGGATATACACAAGTCAGAAAAAGCTGGAAAATAAAAAACACCATATTTGCAGTAGCTTGAAAAATAAACATCATCAAGCTGATCTAAAATGAGTCAGTCAAAACCACTCTACCTGGCTTCTACTAATTACTAAACATTTAAGCAAAGAACATTATGTGAGGGACTAAATTACTGTAAATTTGGAAACACACAGAGTACTCATCTTGCCATGGTAAACAGAGAGCACTGCAAATTGAACAGCAACAAGTGCATGACATAACTAAGCAATGGGAAAGACGACACAAACTCCCCCCGATTTCCTCAACAACTCTTGTAAGAATAACATATACTACTTACACTTCACATGAGGCGGGTTTAGATGAAACTTAAGAATCTAACTCAGTCCCATAAAAAATTAACCTATCACCAGATCAGTAGGGTTTTTTTCTTTCCAAAACCAGACCGTACTTCACCGTAACAAAAGTTTGGGAAACGTTTTCTGTAATTTAAATGCATTTCAGTAATTTCAAGATGCTAAGAAAATGCTCACAGCACCTCTAGAAAGATACCATCTACTGGCCCCACGACTGCTGAGAAGATAAATTGGAAAACCTGCTCTCCAGATAAAAATATTTTACATCATATAAATATATATACACACAGAGGACATATTTACACACACACTTACACATTTATGTATTTGTTCATATTCATTTACGTTATACAGTATGTACGGACATTATTTTTTAAAAGAACTGCACACTGGAAGCAAAGGTTAGGAAACAAGTTTCCTAGCAAACTTTGACGACGTCAAGACTTTGGAGAACACTTTGATAAAAATCGTAACACTCCATCCAAATTGGGCAAAACACATTCAATAGATTGACAGGTCAAAGGTTTAAGGCTGAGGGATGCAAGTCAGCATCCCACACACTACAAACTCAGAAAGTGTTGCAATAAGGTCAGGGGACAAGAATGTTGTAATTGGGTTCTCATCATGGTGGCATCTGTGCTGTTTATGAGAGTTAGGAAGGAGAAACCACACTGCTTGTTTCTCTTCACTTCAGGAGATCTCAATGCACGTTTAACTTAAGGGTGCGTAAGTGCTTCTCAGAGCAACTCTTACTGCAAGCTACTAATTGCTTAAAAAAAGAAAAAGCTGACAGGAATACAAATTGATGATGAAACACGCTGGTTTTAGAGACAAAAAAAATCATCTTAAGTATGCTGGAGTATCTGCTAGAAACAAAAATCGAGCAAGTATGTTTTGTTAGCATTCTTTGCACCTTCCTTACAAATAGCAGTGTTTGTTTCAGACCTCCGGACATTCACTACTCTAAACAGACAAGCAAGGGGAAGAAGGGAGTAAGAGGAGAGCTGGGCTTTTTCTTCTTTTTGTATAGGCACTACTCTGCTGTTCTATGATGTTGCTCAACTAATACCTACTACCATGCACATGAACTGCTTTAGAAGGGCAGAACTTTTCCACGGTGCTGACAGATTGAAGGGAGACTGACATCCATCCTTGGACTTTATCACACAGTTTCTGCTTAGCTAGAACATACCTGAAGCAGCCAGTTTTGTAACTGCAACTCCGGATACTTGGGTTGCTGTTCAAGCCACGAGTTTCCAGCATGCTTGGTGAAGGACAAGCAGCCAGCTCACAACACTCTTGCGCTTCTGCCAGCCAGCACGGCTAGGACTGAATGGCAGCAAACACCAAGCTACGCTGCAGTTCAGGCGCACGGCACCCAGGCTGCTGGCAAAATAGACTATTACAAGATCTGCATCGAAGCGGTTTTACTCCTGTTTGGTTTTAGAGCTGACACCTATTCTCCACAGGTGCTTTGCAGGTGCAGAACCTGGTGCGACCGACAGAACCTGGTGCAACTGACAGAACCCAGGTCCAGCTTAGCTCTGGGCAGCTGCAGTGAATCTTGCCATCTGCTCACACTTACCAGTCTTTAAGTGCCATTTTTCTTGTATGGTGCATGTGTTCAAACAGAGAAGGAGACCAGAGGAGGAAAAACAGACAAAGCTATACAGGAAAAAAGGGCACAAACAAATGGCAGAAGCAACAAACTCTTTGGTAACTCTCTCATACACATAAGGAGCAAACAAAGAACATGTCAGGTACACACCTGAGGATTACAGGGTTTAAAAAAAAGCTACTTTACCAACATAAAAACAAACTCGGAAACATTTATTGCTGTGCTCTCCGAAAGCCTCTCAAATATCTAAAGCCTCTGAACGACGCAGTAGATCTCACTTCATTAGTGCGATGTCAATCCATGCCAGTACGTGCTGCCCCCTCCTCGGCGTCAGCTACGNCGGAAACATTTATTGCTGTGCTCTCCGAAAGCCTCTCAAATATCTAAAGCCTCTGAACGACGCAGTAGATCTCACTTCATTAGTGCGATGTCAATCCATGCCAGTACGTGCTGCCCCCTCCTCGGCGTCAGCTACGAATTTATTTAAAAGCCAATCTCTGAAGCTTTGCATGTGCAGCTTGCTGCTCCAGTTTTTACTCACTACTCCCTCTGCAAATTCAGACAGGCCCACGGGCGCGGCTTTCACCTTTTCCCCGTGTCTCTAGTGTCCCTCAGGCAAAAGCGACAGGAACTACGCCGTGAAACTATTCCTGAAAAAGTCTCGTCTCCCAACACACTTGCTGCCCAGCCGACGGCTCCCAACGCTCCTGTCGCACCACCGTTTCCTCCCTTGTCTTCAGAGAAAAGGCAGAAACACGTCGCCGGGCACAGCCCCGCGGTGCCCCGCCACGCTCCGCT
>VZSC01004895.1:0-18373 GCA_013398225.1 Steatornis caripensis
CCCCAGCCTTACGTGCAACGCAGAGCTGCTCCCTGTTGAGGCCATCTGACAAATTTCAATGCAGATGTCCGCAAAAATAAAGTAAGTAGTGCACATCCTTGCAGGGAGGTGCCGGGAAGCCAGCAGCCTCCTGCAGTGCTTCCCTGCGCAGCGGGAGGAGGCTGAAGCAGCGCAGGTCCTTCCTGGGGGAAGACATCCACAACACAGCGCTTTCGGGCTGACACCTTGGGACCGGGCTTCGCTGACGCTGTCCCCTGTGGTGCCAGCACCTGAGAGGACCCGGTTTAGGGTCATGGTGAGAAGAAACAGCAGAGCACAGCTGGAGGGGACCCACAAAATCCAGTTGCCATGCAAAAGAGGGAAATGGAGCCTCTGCGCAGAGGCTGGCTGGCATTTACAGCCCACAGAGACGCCAGCCCCCTTGGCTGCTGGCGGTGGCAGAAGGGAGTCCCAGGGCTGAACCTGCACCAAGCAGCTCGGGTCTAATGCCACGAAGTTTGTGGAGACCCCAACCGCACTGTCGGACCCCGACAGTCCCTCTCTACTGCACTGGAGCATCCGTCCGCATCCCTCGGCCGTCCCCGTGGTCCCACAGGCGCCCCAGCCTACCCACGGCTCCCTCACCACCAGCAGCTCTAGTTCTCACAGCTCGTTCGAATGCCAGTGGTTTGAAATGGCAGGAAGCTCCTTTGCAGCTGACATTTCGGCAGTGCCTGGCACAGCTGCTCCAGGGCACCCTGAGGATGAGGCAAACGCTGTCACACGTCGAGGCGAAGCTGGGCTGCGAAGGCTGGGGTGCCCAGAGCACGGCTCCTCTGGGGTGGCTGGCATTGCACAACACCCCTGATTTCCAGCACCGTTCTCCTCCTGACCTGCAAGACCGCTGCCGTGGGGTTGCTTTTCTCTCCGCGTCCTGGACCTGCTGTGGGCAGAGCATCCCTGAGCCCCCACAGCATAACCCGGTGAGCGGGGGCATCTGTGCAGCCATGGGAGCCGCCTGCATGGGCAACCTGGTCGCAGCACCCGGTGGCAACGCCCAACATGGCCACAGGTTTGACTTCACGAGGGGACGGGTCTCTGGAGCTCCAAACGATGCCGTCAGAGCTGTGAAATGTCAGTGGGAGCTGCCCTTCGTGCTCATCAACGGATGCTCAAAGTCAGGTCGTTCATTAGACCCTAGCAGAGCAGCAGCTACGCTGCTGCCCCCCACTTCACCTCCGGCCCCTGCATTGCCTGCAGCAGCCCCTGGGTGCACCCCCGGACCCTTCAACAGAGGCTTGGATGCCCCATGGGTCCTCCTCCCCCCAGCCCTGCACGTGCCAGCACATGGCACCAGGACAGCCGCGGTGAAACAGAGCCACTGCCAAGCCCCAGAGCCGGCCTGACCCCCATCCCAGCACTGCAGGATGTGGAGCTTCCCAAAAAGCCCCCCCTGATGGGGTGGCCCTGGGGACCTGGGGCCACCCGCACCGCGGCAGCTTCGGCCCCACGGCCAAGCGCGCTGATGAGCCCATCATCACACTCAGACTCAGCGCCCACCAGCTGGCTGCTGGAAATCACTTTTGCACAACACGGTGACAGTTATCCAAAACATTTTTGTAAACAATTAGCAAAAAATTAATGCAAAAGTCAGATTTAATTATCATATCAAACCCAGCGTTAATTAGAAAGCAGTGACAGATGGCTCTGCACCCCCTCCCCGCACTACACATCCTCTCACAAGCACCTCCTCGGTCTGCGGGACACGTGTCAGCATTTTCTGCTGGGAACATGCGTCCCATCACAGAGCTCTAGCACTTGCTCTGCGGCTCGTGCCTGCGGGCAGCAGGCTGTTAACGCAGAGGCTGGAAAAAAGCGTCCTGGATGCTCCTGCTCTCCTTGCACGCAGGGTTATGGGGATGAAACCCTGCCTCCGTGCATGTCCGACCTGGGGCTGGGAGGATTCTGCTTCCTCTCTGTGCCCGACAATGCCAGCAGGCCCCTGTGAAACTCATTACAAGTGTTTCTGTTCTGCACTGCTGCGGTCAGGGAGGAGTGGACCCAGGCAAGGACAAGGAGGCATATGTGCTGCTGCTGCTGCTGCTCCTAGGACTCTCAGACCAGGCAGAAGAGCTGTTTGGGGCAACAGACAGATGAAACGTTTACACATCTCGCGGGGCTGCAGAAAACCCCAGCACAGCCACAACCATCAGCCCAGCAATCCCTCCTTCTCCTCCGTTGCACAGAAGAGCCCCAGAGCTGGGACACCTTGAAGGAGCCCAGAGGGAATGGCTCCACCACCGCAATGGGTCCTCAGGCACACGCAGCACAGATGCTCCCCTCCCAGGAGCCGGGCCCCCATTGTTGGAGATGCTCAGCACAGCATTTACTGCATCCAATGCTCCACCTTAGCAAGCACAAGGTGATTTATCCCTCCTCACACAAAGCAAACTGCTCCTGTTCCAGCGGCGCCTCCAGGCCCAGCATCCCAACACTGCCGAGCGCGCAGCCCCGACGTGCCAGACCCATCACCCGGGGCACGCGGCTGTGCAAGCCTCTGCCAAAGTGTCACAGAGGCGAAGAGCGTCCCTGTGCCATTGAGGCTCACATTCACTGCTTAAATTNTGCATCCAATGCTCCACCTTAGAAGGCACAAGGTGATTTATCCCTCCTCACACAAAGCAAACTGCTCCTGTTCCAGCGGCGCCTCCAGGCCCAGCATCCCAACACTGCCGAGCGCGCAGCCCCGACGTGCCAGACCCATCACCCGGGGCACGCGGCTGTGCAAGCCTCTGCCAAAGTGTCACAGAGGCGAAGAGCGTCCCTGTGCCATTGAGGCTCACATTCACTGCTTAAATTGTTCATTTGCATCTGTAATAGCTCCACTTACAGCAATATCCCATCAAGAAACCATATGGCAAATTTCCACTTTCTCATCTTCCAGCAGAGGTGAAGGAGAAAAAGGTCTGGGAGCGTTAATCAAGCAACAGCAATGCCACAGACAGGCGAGGGACACGCCGCCGGTCAGGACGCTGACACGGCACAAGACGGCCCTGTCCGAAGATGGTGGCCACGCTTCCCAAGAGCCTGTCCTACCGGGCAGCACCGCTGCTTCGTGCCCCAGTTTCCCCACCTATAAACCAGTTTAACCACTTGTGCTGACAAGCGCGATCCGCTCCTGGGCCATCAAACATCAGCTGATGGTTTTCGTACTAGAAGTGTGCGAGCCACATCCTGGCCCCGAGCCCATCCGAGGTGCAAGCAGGTAAAGCACGCCGAGGCACAGCACAGCCCGGCTTCATGAAGCCTCTCACTCACAAGGGTAAGGAGGGACAGGAGAGGCTCCCTGCGTCCCCAAACCACAGCCGGATCCCCCCAGCTCGTAACAAACCTGCCCAGGATTTATTGTGTGGACCAGAGTTTGCACCACGGCACTGCTCGCACCACAGTCTCTTTACAGCCCTCCTACCTTCAGGGGGGCGTAAATTGTACTGCCATTGCCAGCACGGGAGCGAAAAGCCTTGGACTGCGTCTGCCCTGCAATAAATAAGCACATTTTGCATTTTATCTCCATGTCATTGCTGGTAGGGTGGAGCTGAGACCTGACCCCCCAGCAGGGGCGAGCACAAGCCCGGGAGAGGCTATGCCAACCACAGAGACCCCAGCATCGCCCCGGGGCGGTACCCCAACGGGCTGGGGAGGGAAAGAAGAGCTGCTCAGACTGGGGTTCAGACACCTTGGAAGTGATGAAGACGACGGAAGAAGGGCAGGAGGAGGAACATGGACACCCTTGGGCAAGTGCCCCCAAAGCCACCAGCCCTGGCCCGGAGAGGTCCCAGATGCGACCGCAGAGACCTCAGCTCAGTGGCTGTGCGGCCATCAGCCAAGCTCATTCCCACACCCCTATTCAAAACAGGAGCCCTTAGTAAGTGGTGGCATCTCCCACCTGCAGCTGATCTTGCTTGTCCACTGAGCACCGCAGGGCTGAGCGCCACGGTGGGCCTGCCCTGTGCTTTGCTCCCGAACAGCCAAGGCAGCGGGCTGAGGACGCTTTACCCCAGCTATCTCCTCACCAGCGAGCAGTCTTCTGACTCCAGCCCCAAACGCCAGCACCAGTAACACTCTTTCCCCGTAACTGACACCAGAGCGGGTCTACGCTTAATAATGAAGATGGAGTATATTTTATTTGTGATGAAACTGGCCTCCTTGTTCTGATGCTTCTTGGAAGAATGAGGCAAACTTCTTTCCTGGAAGCCAGACAAGTGCAATCCTGGGAAATGCAGAGTGGGAGCCCAGCCAGGGTCTCCTGGGTTTGGGGACAGGGCTGTGCTTACGGCAGCCTTAGGAGCAGCAGCTTTCCTGGAGGACGAAATAACAGATGTAAGTGTAGAGAGCTGATCCACTGAGCTGATCCCTGTTCCTGCAGGGAACAGCCGCGGGATGACGAGTGCCTCTGCAATGTCCGGAGCAGCACCGCTCTCTAGCTGCAGGCACGGATCTCCTCCTCCTCCGCTCAGCACATCAGCTGGCTACAAATTTTCCCTGGCTCTTGTTCTGTTAATAGATACTAAAGAGACCATAGAGTGCTGCTGTTTCATGAACCAGCAAGGCAAAGCGAGGACGCCAAAGCATCAGCAGCCCCTGGGAGGGTGCTGCTCCTCTGGCTGGGTGCCCGTGGCCTGAGAACGGTGCCCAGCGCCCAGGAGCTGCGGCCGGCCCCGCACAGGGATGCCGGTGGTTGTGCTGCCAAAAAGTTAGCAGTCCAGTAGAGGAAGGCATTTGTGCTCCCCAAAGGCAATGCTGCTGTCTGTGGGTGTGTTCTGTCACCTCTGCAGGCGGCCAGAGCAGGAAAACGCAAGTTGCTTTTCTAGCACACCTTGGTAGGAGAGACGGGGATTGCTGGTGCTGCAGAGGACACTGCGACCCACGCAGAGCAAGGGAAGGCCAGCGAGCCGTGGGTGCAAAGTTACTTGTAAAAGAGCATTTAACTTTTTTGCAGGATCCCATGAATCCCTGCATGGCCAGGCTGCCACGTTACTGCCCTTCAGCTGAGCCACGAGAACGCACCACGCGACCATCGGGTACCCTGAGATTTCTCTGGTTATTGTAATGATTTTCTAGTCTCCGTGTCCCTACTTTCACCCCATTACATGCAGCTGCTGCTTTATTTAGAACGTGCTTTTCTGTGTCCCGCACCACACGTGCCTGGTGGGAGACCCCTGCATTTCGACACTTGCCATCAGGTTTTCGCCTTCCCCGACCACATTCACAAGAGACCAAGCTCCCAGCAGCCCCACGCGCATCCCACCTGCTCGATCACGAGCGCTCCTCGCCTCCCTGGATGGCACCGGCATGCCGAGGGGAGCGGCAGCACTTGTCGCTGCCTGCTGGAAGGATGCTCTTGTACCTACTGATGGTACGGGTGCACAAATCCAGCTAGGAGCCTTGCAGCCTGGCAAAGCCAAAGCCAACATTCCTCCCTGTTCCGCTGAGGGTTTGAAGAGCAGTGTGAGCACTTTTCCTCTTGCAGCGCGTGCAGTGTCGGAACGTCTGTCCAGAAATGCAGTTTTGCCTCCAAGCGTTCAAGCAGGATACTGCACGCATGGCGTTGGCTGGTCTCACCCGCTCGCTCGCCACAGCACAGCTCGCAAACTGTGTTTGCACGGTCTCTGCAGCAGGCTGAGTCCGACACAGAGAAGGGGGACGCGTGCGCATTTGTGTGCAAGCACGGCGGGGAGGGCAGGACAGTCCAAGGCAGCAGAATATTTTTGGTTGTGCCTCTGTGCTTGATAGCCCAGCCTAAGCTCCCTTGTGCCTGGGACATTTGGGATTCTCAAGCTGGGGGTGCTGCCTACCGCAAAGAGCCCTCAAGGTCCCAGTTCCATCTAACCCCAAAGGGCCAATCAGCCCCGAAGTGCCTTCTCCCTCATGCCAATGAGTTGCTGGGGGTGGCTGTCCCCAGCCAGGGACGGGAGCTGCGAAGGTGGCTGATTTTAGAGAACTCACCATGGATGGGGAAGACCTGTCTGAGCGTTTGGCCCTGCAGGCCGTGTCCCTCCTGCCTGCCGAGCACTCTTCAGAGCCCTTGGCAAATCCTCCTCATGTGGCGTGCATGGAGCTGGTCGTGGAGGATGGGGAACTTCGCCCCGTTAGCATAATGACTAACAAGAACAGGAATGTCAGTGCAGGTGAATAGTTAAGCAAATTGCAAAGGGCAGGAGAAATCCAAGAACAGCAGAAGGATGACACGAGCTGGCAAGAAAGGTAGCTCTGGCCCCAGCTGGATCTGGCCAACCATCCCTCCTTCGCACCCACGGGACAGCCAACAAGGGATGCTCTTGGTCACAGCTCCCAGGCAACATGTAGGAGGACGTCATCGGGTTCCCACAGCGCAGGCAAGACAAGGGGAAACCTCCGATAATGCCCTAAAATGTGACTTCAAAATCCTGCCAGCTGAGCAGCTCAGGAGACATCCAGCAGCGCTGAAACACCTGGAGCCAGGGGAGGGAGGGAGGGAGATGTGCTGCTGAGATCTGGAAAGCATCGCTTTGATTTAATGGACCTTGATGTTTGAAAATTAAGTCAAGAGAGCTCTTTTATTTGCCACAGGGCTGAGCATAAGCCGAACACGAGCAGGATTTAGAGGGGGAACAGCTTTCCAGATGAGCAGAGTGCAATTTTGTCATAAGAACCAGAATAATGATAAAAATAACTAGCAGGGGAGAAAGGGAGTGTTGAGCACGGTGTGCAAATGTCAAACGCCAGATCCTCTCAGCAGAGTCGTAATAAAAGGGTTTAACCTATTATATTGATTAGCGGTATTACACCTCTTGAGTGAGAAGAAACTCACTCTTACAGGCAGGCTAATTTCATAAATACACTGCATTCAGAGGCTTCAATAAGCTGATCAGTTTTAATGAAAGGGTTGAGATTTAAATATACGCCTGCCAAGGGATTAGAGAGAGTTGCAACTGGTGATGGCATCTCAAAGCCACATTGCCATAGTAACCCACCAGGCTGTCACATGCTGCAGGTACCCGCAGAGGTGTGGAGAAGCCCACGGTGCTCCCCAGGGCGCTGGCATCCCCAGGGGGGCCCGGAGGGATGGGCTGCCTGGGGAGAGACCCCGTGGCCAGGCAGTGCCACAGCGCTGGGGCGGCCAAGGGGCTCTCCAGCCCACTTTGCTTTTTGGATGCCCCGTGCTGTTGAACGCTCACCTGGCACCAGGGACATGCAGGATGACAGAGGCGGCCTCAGGACCCCGGGAGGTGACGTGCCATAGGGGTTGTGCCTGGGAACACAGGAGCTGCAGCATCACAGGAGCATCTGATGGGTTTCCGTGGTGTCGTTTAACAGAGGACACAGGCAGGGTAGGTCCAAGCTAGAGAAGAGGAGGAAGAAAGGAGAAGCACAAGCAGCTTGGCCCAGGCTACGACCTCCAGGGCCAGGCTGGCCAGAGGACAGCAGCTCTTCAGTGCCAAAACACGCAGTCACCGCCCCAACCTCCCTTGAAAGTGAGGGGGGCAGGGGCTCCCAGCTCTAGCAGGGTCACAGCCCAGCACGCATCCTGCAGCACCCGCATCGGCTGCCCGAGGGGCCCAGCCTGCTGGCACCCATCCATCCTGCAAGGAAGACTGGCACTGAGACACACGCTGAGCCCAGAGCTTGAAAGTCGGTTTAGGGTTGGAAAAACCAGAGGCAGAAGCAACCACACAGTGACTTGCATCAGACAACAGTAAGGTAAAGACAGAGCCAGGGAGCGGTAATGTGCTCAGCATGAGGCAGGGTTTACTTGGCCGTGAAGTAAGGTCAGCTGCCCCCCAGGTCAGGACTAGGTCCCGAGGCAGGGTGCAGGAGCTCTGAGGGCATAGGTAAGATGCCAGGGGAAGTGACAGAGGTAGGGCGGCAACCAGCATTTCAGACAGCGAAAAGAAAGTCCCCAGGCCAACCAAAGCAGCTGATTTACACCACTAAGTGACTGCGACAAGCTTTCGCTCCTAAATGAAATGTCGTGCCCTGCACGTGTGCAGAGTGCAGCAGCTCCTGAAGAGGCCTGGGAAAGCATTCCTGCTCCCTCCCATCACAGCACCAACAAACACGGCCAAGACCGCACCTCGGCCTCTTTGAAAAAAGCTTCCTGCCTCCCACCGCCTCCATAGTCACCTTACTGAGCTGAGGACATAGGTTCTCTGCGCCTGTAGGGAGCAGTCACATCTTCATCCACCCCTGAAGCAGCCATGCTAACGAACTGCCACCCCACAGGCACTCAGAGCAGGTTCAGCCTTGCCCATGCTGTGAAAGCGAACTGCAGCCACGTGCAGGCACTTGGCTGCTGACCTCCCCTTGCTGCTGGCGGGCAGAGCCAGGCTCTGGCACAACCCCAGGAACTGGCTCCCGGACTTTCTCTCCCCAGAGCCGTAAGCCCCTTTCTGCTGCTGCAGCTGGCGCTGAGGCCACACCAGACCCCACCAGTACAGGCAGCAGCAGTGCACAGTGGGGTCTTCCCCACGCACAGCTTTGCCAGTTGACACACAGGCGTCATCCACGCTGGATGTGAAACGCTCAAATTGTGGAGAAGACAAACAGCTCTTCCTTCTCTCAGCACCAGAGCTATTCTCCTTGCTGACAGCGAGACGGCAATTTAGCCACAAGCAAGAAGAGCAGACCTATGAACGCAAGAACAGTTGTGGCACGTCCAGCAGCAAAGCCTTTGGCCCGCAGGAGGTCTGTTAGGGACAGGCAGCAAAAAGTAGATTATACAGTTTAGCGAGCACATTGCTCCCCTTCCCGCACCCCGAGATGGTCCCTGGCGTGCTACGTACCAAACAGCCCCAACGTGAGACGATGCTTTGCCCCTACTGCATCCGGACTGCATGTGAGGCCAACTGCTCTCCAGCGAGCTCTCAAAGTCCCACAAAGCACCCCCCCCCGGAGCCCTTTCCCAACATGCATTCATTAACAAGCAAACTTGCTTGCAAGTCATCGGTGAAGCAACTGGAGAGTGATTTGCCACCAGTGGCTAATGGAGCTCCTCTTGTTTCCTGCCTATTTACCATCACACTGAAGGTTCTTGCAGTTAAATGTCTGTATCTTAAAACAGTCCCAGTGTCCCAAACCAGGACACCCAGAAAGAGCATCTGTTGGAGAGACGACTGGGAAACGCACACAGAAAAGCCATTTATACCTCTGGAAAGGTAAAGATCCAACGACACTGAAGATCGATTTCATATAAAGTACTATTGGGCAGAGATATGGCTTTACATTATTCCTGAGAGGGAACGGCCCCCCCGCCTGCTGTGCAACACGAGGGCTCTCCAGCCCGGCAGGAGGATGTGAGCTGAGGTTTATACCAAGCAGCGCTGAAAGCAAAGCCACCTCAGCCACGCTCTGGCCCGGCTTTTGCAAGTGCTCTTTGCATGTTCACCCTGTTCTAAAGCTACGAAAGCAGATGCCTGGTGTGAGCGAAATCCTGAGCCTTTGAGCAGTCACCATGCAGCAGTATCTTTCCCTGACTCCCGCGACCCAAACGCGCAGCATAAATACAAAATGCTTCCCTGCCACTCCTGGCAAAAGGCTGTGCTTCCCTAAGGTCAAAGCACAAACGCAATGCCCTGGCTTCCCTACCTGCGTAGCAGAGATAACAGCCATCCCCTCTGCAAAAGGCTGAAAGCATTATCAGCAGTAATGAGGTCCATCAGCCCAGACTGTATTTTTGCCCTGCTTTAAATGTGTCAGTCTTACAAACGCATGCAACATCGATGACGCTTTTCACCTTCCCTACAGGAAACAACAAGGATGAACCACAAACTGAAAACACCCGGATCCCAGTTTTCTGCTTGCCTCCTCTAACACCGAACAGCAGCTTTACAAGACAACACCAATGTAGCTGTATATTAAGCTGCTTGATGAGGGCAAGTTAATTGAGAATAGTTTCCTAGCAGGAACTAGACTGCCTTTCCTAGGACAGGCCCGTCCAGGGCAGGGAGTGCACAGCTACAAAAAGCCTGCTGGCAGCTGATACCAGCTTCCTCTTACACTGCATCTTGGTGCTCCTTACAGGTAAGTTCTGCCTACAGAATGAGTCTGAGCAAGGCAGAAAAAATGTTTTACTCTTAAGCATTTTAGCTATTCACTGATACTACGCAACAGATCAAGGAATTCTGTGATATTCAAAGCAGAAAGGTGATCAGACCTCAGACATACTAATAAACTGTGGGATTAAGAAACTACTCCATCAGTAAAATAATCAATAAAAAATAGGTTGTAACAAATAAGGTTGTCCTAGCTGTCTGGCTAAAAGTAAACAGGAATCATGACACACGCTCATTATTGCATCTCCTTCTTGCTGTGCAGACTCGGTTCTTCCTTTAGTTAAAGCAATTGGCAAAATCAACAGGAAAGAAAACACAACCCAGGAAACAGCTGGGTTGCCAGGTGGTGCCTTGGCACTTCCACTTTCTGATCATCTACATCAGTAACCTTAAAAGCATTAACAATGCTTATAGGATTTCTTTTTCCTCTTCCAGCTACACCTGAGCACTTCTGTTAAGACACTTCACTGCACTTGAGATGCTCACCCATAACTCCTATAATACTACTGCTTTAAAATATATTTGTTAGCACAGTGCACAACAGGTACCGTTTCTATGACAAAAAATGGAAGGCCACAGCTTCCAGCTCTGTCCCTAAACCTGTTGCTTCTACTACTAATTCAGCTTTGATTTCTCATTAGTGTGGGGATTTTGACAGGGTGGGCCAGGCTATTACTACAATAAGAAAACAGCTATAGCGACCCTCCGGCAATTTTGCTCAGCTAAGACTATGTTTTCATACAGCTAAGCTACAGCCATACGATCAAAGTTCAGTTAGCTTTAATGAGTGTACGTCACTCCCATAGAAAGAGGCCAAACTGCATGTAAGTTATACTCAGATTACTTAAAACATCACAAAGAACTGACAACAGTAGCCACAGATGAAAATTAATCAAGATATTTAATACAGTGCAATCCATAGTAGTTTCTTAATTAAAATAACTGTGTGCATGTATCTGAATGGGTTATCAATTATCACAAAAAAGCAGTAACATCGTAGTGCTATGTAGAAAAATGTACAACTGAAATTTAAATCTTCCTTACTTCCAGATAGCGTTTGTCGATTGCAAATCATTATCACCAATTAAAATGGGAATAGTGACTACATTGTTGCGGTGACAAACACAAGGCTGGCCACACATCAGTCGAGGAATATAAATATAACTTGCAAAGAACTAAAACCCTAAAGCATTCTTGCACCTAAACACAATAAGAAGCCGATGGTGGCTTACGACTTTTCCTGGTTTTAAATGCCTTACAAGACTTCTAGACACACTAAAACTGACTTAAAATTACAGAGTGCTTTTCAGCTTATTTCAATTCAATATGGCCCAAACTTTTGAAGATGAAGATCCAGCAGTGGCAGTAGCACAGTCCAAAAGCTGAACATTTGATTTTGCAAATACTTTTTTCAGAGAAATTCAACCGTATAAACTGCAGACAATTCACCCGGCTCCCCTTTCTTTCCTTTGTGCAGACCATGCTATGCAGAAAACAGCAATGCAGTTCCCACTGCTTTGGGTTAAAATTAAAGATAAAGACATTTTGCTTATGCTTTCTCCTCAACACAACACATTTGCACCCAGAATAGGTAATCAAAGTCTTTTTCCAGCCAGTTACTGCTGTGGTTACATGGTTCCTGCCCAAGCTTCCAGCTCTTTCATGTCATCATCCTCTTCTTCCTCTTTCTTCTTGGCTGCAAAATATTAAAAGAAAACAAATGAGTGGGAATCTTGACAGAAGTTGGTCTCAATTCTTTGCAGGAGAGAAGCCTAACCAATAAATGAAGCATCAAATGCCAGCAGAGGAAAACAAACACACAAGACCTTTTTGAATTGAAGTAAAAGATGCCTTCTGAAAATGCCAGAATGGGCTAAACTTCCGGATATTACCCCTTGAAGTGGAAAGAGACAATAGTTCACGCAGGAAGAATGCAAATGTGCATGAAGGTTAAGATGTGTACACCAGCAGTGTGTATCGTTTTCCATAACCACCAAGCCTCCAAGCAGAAGACCCCGAGTTTTTGGTTTCTTGTCTGACACCTCCAGTGTTAGTCTCTCCTCTACAAAAAATAAATTCCTTATTCCGTCTTTAAGTCCTCAAAGTGCAACAAATGAGGCTACTGTGTTGTCCCCTAGCTAGGCACAGAATTTGGAGACCTCCAACTCCTGTGTCAGCTCAAGCTCTCCAAGGGGCTGCAGAGCTACCTAGCACCGCTCCCCTCCTCTCACCGTGCTCACTAGTAGCTGGTCAGACGTGGATGCTAAGAAGCAGCAGCCTACACACTGCCCTGCTATCATTTTTCGTCCTTCCAGGGGAGCAAATGCTGCTNTGAGGCTACTGTGTTGTCCTCTAGCTAGGCACAGAATTTGGAGACCTCCAACTCCTGTGTCAGCTCAAGCTCTCCGAGGGGCTGCAGAGCTACCTAGCACCGCTCCCCTCCTCTCACCGTGCTCACTAGTAGCTGGTCAGACGTGGATGCTAAGAAGCAGCAGCCTACACACTGCCCTGCTATCATTTTTCGTCCTTCCAGGGGAGCAAATGCTGCTGTTTGTCATAATAGGACAAGTCCAGTTTCTGGAGATGAAAACTATTAACTCAGCAAAAAGGCTTTAACCCAGAAATAGCTGCAATAATTCTGGAAAATATAAAAAACCATGTCATTTCCTCAGATGGTGTTTTCACTTCGAAAGGGGAAAAAAAAGAGTCAAATAATTCATACTCAGAATGGTTTGTGTCATTCCAAATGAAACATTTACATAAGAGAGAACTGAGTCAGTTTGAAGTCAAACTCAAAACCTATCATTTGTACCTGTTTGTACACGTACAAAGTTTGGAATTTGTTTTCGTAAATTAAGCTCTTCCAGTCTCCATTAAACAAAAACAGCTTTTGCCTGAATTCCTTCTGATATCCATTTAGCTGACATGCAACAGCAAAAAAATTCTCATTCAGACTGATTAAGTCAAAATCCAAATAGCTCCTGAGAACGGGAAAAGCCGGGAAGCTCACGCTCATTTTCCATTCAATGAATAAAAAGGAGGTAATAAGAGTCAGCTTCACCGCAGAAGACACATTACTTATTTCCAAAAGACACATTAAGCATGGACCTGCGTTGTTAGGTAAAGCGGTCCCTTTGAAAGCCTGACCCATGATTGCCGGAAATAAACTTTTAATCCCAGTGTATATTAAGTCAATTTTAAGTGAAAAACAATTTAGGCTGGAAAAAAAAAAAACCCCAAACCCACCAAATCCCCACCCATCATGACCCCAGAATCCCAAGGTTTCCCAAATGCCGGTGTTAGAGGCAGTTTTATTTAAGTAGCATGCCATTTAAACACATTAATGGCATTCTAATTTCCATTCAAAAGCAGCTTAACATAAATCCCATAAAACATTGAGTTTTATACTCATAGTTTTTACTACAAAAACCATTAATAATTTTTATTATTTTAGGAAGTGCTATGTCTACATAAGTCTTATGCTGTATAGTTACTTTAATATGTGCACAATAACAATGCCTCTTACTAATGCGCAGTCACTACTACCTAATAAAATGCAAAAAGTGTATTTGGGTTCAAGGCAGTATGTTTTCATGTCCATACCCGAAGAATATTTGGAGAATAAACATCATTAAACCAGCTAGGAAATAAAAAGGTAATGCACACATTTATTTAAACTACTTCTCCCGCTGTTGGATCCGAACCTAGATAAAGCCTCAGATTTAAGATATTTTGCTGTAACTCACTCGCCTCTCATCAACACTTGTCAGCAATTCTGTCTGGCAAAACAGAAGTTGAAAAACACAAAATCAATTACATCAAAATAAAAAACTGTAATGCACAAGGAGCAAACTTCATAGCATGCCACCTAAAGCAGAAACTTGTTGTTCAGCAGTGTCTGCTGCTCCCTAGGTGCTTTTAAGCCTGGAAAGGCAGCAAGATAATTATAGATACACTGACCAGCTGGGACTATTTTCATCCTCTATTTTTTTGGACCTTCTTGTCTTCAAGTGAGCACAAGAAACAGAGCCGCAAAGGCTACAACTTATCCATAATACATTAAGGCAAATTCAGCAAAATAGGCTAGTAAAGCTTCACATCCCATTAATGCATGCCAGAGGTATTCCAACTCAACTATATTTCATGAGGTAGCACTTCTGGTTCATATTAGAGTGATCACTTCAGATTTAACAACAGCTTTGAACTGTCTGTGTAAATCTGAACATTTCTTGCTCATTCTCCATGTAAAATCATCACGCTAATTAAGACTTCCTAGATACACGTGCACCAAGACTGGGATGACCCCAAGTTTGGTATTGTCTGGCTTGAGTATGCACAAACCGTAGAGGAGGGAAGAGCTGTCCCAAAAGGAGGGGACTCTGAGGTTAGTTCTCCCCAAAAGCCAGAAAAGCAGGGATCAAATTAAAAAACACAGCAGCAGCAGCAAGGACACACTGTTCAGTGTGGGTATCTGAACCAGCCTGAGACTAATTCCATGAGTTAATTGACTCTCCACTCCCTTTCACTGCCTTGGTATGTTTGTCAAGATTACTTCCCTGTTGGGCCATCAGCAGCTGGTAGAGGGCTTCCTTCCTCCGTATCTCCACTCTACCCTGAGTGTCATCCATGCTGTAGATAAACTGGTAGTGCTAGAAGAGATAACAACTGTTCCTGCGGTAACTATTCATCTTCGTGGTTCTTATGAAAGGCAGGTTACTCCCATGGAGAAACGGCACTAGATGTAATTTGTGATTCATGAAGCAATTTCAAGAAAACGTCTGCACTGCCTGCAGCTAGATCTCTCAAATCTGAGGAGCTTGCAGTTAAATAAGCATACTTTTTACCAATCCACAGTGTTTCCGGTAAAGGTCCATACATACCTGGCTTTGACGGTATTGATATTGAGGGCACGTTTGGTAGTGGTACTGTCTCGGGACCACTTATTTCCAGCAAGTTTTTGTCTAGTTCTTCTTGTTCTAGTTCCTCTAGCTCTGCCATAAGTTCATCCTAGGTTTTAAAAGACAAAAAAAAAGAAACTTTAAGTCATATTTATTAGCAAGTAGATTTAGCCAGTCATATGATTAAATAGCTTAAACACATAGGATCAAACACTGAGGGGATGAGGAGTCTGAATCTTCCTCTGAATTCCTGTATGTGATCTCTTGGAGGGTGAGGAGGGTGGGGAAAGCAGAGAAGAGAAGAAGAAACCTAAGTCCAAACATTCTCCGATCAGGCCATCCAGACCATTCTCAGCATAAAGCCAGGGTCGCAGCAGCTGTATGCCCTGCTAGGAACAACCACTATCAAGTCCTAGGCGAGACTTTACATTCAAGTACTACACTAGACACATGCAACATGCAAATCTTGAAAGAAAGACTTTATAGGAGTCAGAATCCCTGGAGGTATTTAAAAGACATGTAGACACGGCGCTCAGGGACATGGTTTACTTGTGGACTTGGTAGTGTTAAGTTTACGGTTAGACTTGATGATCTTAAGGGGTTTTTCCAACATAGGTGATTCTATGATATGAACAGAGGCAAGTTTAAAGCATACCTCATCAAATTCTTCCCCAAATCCTACTGGCTTTGAGATGGCTGTTGAAATCTCATCTGCTAGCTCTTGCTGTTCTGCAATGTCCTGCATTAATTCATCTACTTTATCAATATCCCTGTAAAAGAAAGGGAAGAGTTCAATATAATCAGGCATTTTTCCAATCAGCACTTACGACTACTGTATTTCTTGGGCTTTGTAGAAATGCCACACCATGGTGACATTTTACAACGTTCTTTCCCAAAATACACTTTGCATGCAAGTCTGAATTTTTATCCCACTTGGTCTCAACAAAATTACGCATGTATTTTTTACTTTTCCCTAAATGCTTAGCTCACAGCAGTTATATACAGAGATTTCATATGAAGAGGTTTCGTTCTGGATTACTGGTATTAATAATAATTTGTGTTATAATAATAATGTTCCCTGATCCAGCATTATTACATTACATCTACAATATTGGCTTTTGGAACAAGTACAACATTCCCACAATGCAGTTTACCTTTAATTATTGCTACATACACGAACTCCACTGCGCAGAAAGAAGTTTAAGCCTCCCCTTGAGGCCTACAATTCTTGTTGCTACTATGTGGATCTGTAACTGGTACACCCTCCCATTTGTGTTAGACCACACTGGTCCTTGCCTTCTTTTGGACAAAGGCAGCGGCTTTGTGCCATATAAAATGGTGGCAAACTGACAAAGCACCGATACTTGCACATTTTGTTCAATATGGACATATACCTAGGATTTTAATTTAATTTAAGTTCCTTTGANACTGGTCCTAGCCTTCTTTTGGACAAAGGCAGTGGCTTTGTGCCATATAAAATGGTGGCAAACTGACAAAGCACCGATACTTGCACATTTTGTTCAATATGGACATATACCTAGGATTTTAATTTAATTTAAGTTCCTTTGAAAAGATTTCACTACTCTAGCTCTACCTTTGGTTATGCAACACCTAGCATTTAGCAGATCAAACAAATGAGAAACTACAGGTGCTACGGAAAGATGCAGAAGTAACTTACATGTTGTCATGAGCAGCTTTCATAGCTTTAGCAGCATAACCCATATTCTTAAGCACTTCAGTGTTAGTGTTGGCATTCTCAAGGGCTTCTCTCTGAAATTCAATTGTTGATAACGTGCCATCTATCTGTGCAAGCTGCTTCTCGTACCTCTTCTTACGCTTTAGGGCCTGAAGAGCAGCTGAACGCAAAGAAAAGAGCAGGATTTGTGAGATTTGTGCCCAAAACAGCCATTCACATTTTGTAACACATGCCACTCGGTACAGAGAAATATTTAGCACGTTCTATTGTTTGTTGTCCACTTTTCTTCCTAGATAAACTAAGTTGACTAACCCTCAGGTTTGCCCTCCTTCAACAAAATTGTTTAAAGGTGGCCAGATGCCTACTGTCCGTCCGCTGGCACACAGAGTGCAAACCAAGAAGCGTCTCGAGGATCAGTAGTCCAGTCACTCATAACACACCACGAACCAGACTATGCTACAACAAACGCCAGGCTTCAAGATGCAAGATGATCCCCTTCAGAACATCTTCGTTCACCATCACCCTTAATACATGAAGGCATAGTTGTGGGTGTAGCTCCTGTCAGATGAGGTTATGATGCTGCTGCAGGGCCCCTACCAGCCCGATGAATGCCTGGGCAGCTGCTGGGAGAAGCAGCTCATCCAAATACAGAGCAAGACAAATGTTTCTTTAGCTTTGCTACTTAATGCTGTGAAATGCACACACTTGTACACATATAGGAATATTTTTATACAAACAAACTTTGTGCACATTTCATATTACTCCTACTACAAGGCACTGTCCGCACAACAGTCCCTACTGCAGACGTGGGAAGAGAGATGCCATTGCCTAAATCGGTTTGAGCAATTTGCTGCTCGTAAGCACTTGTCCAATGCCTGCTCATTGCAAGAGGAGCCCACCCATCAGAACAGCACCACGTAGCTCCACACCCACACTGATCAGCCGCATGGGAGGACTGGTCCAACCCGCTGCACAGCTAAGCTCCTGCAGCCCCTTCTGCAATGCCCAGCTCCACCCCACCCACACAGGTATGAATCCCAACTGGTGACAACAGTCAACAGCCAGCTCTTCCCAAGACACCCCAACAGACAACAGACCAGTGCACGTTTGTTCCCGAGACACTGACAGCAACACAAGCCAGATTTACATATAATCTCGCCTGTAAGCGGCTAAAAGTTTTGGTAAGAGCTGCAGTGTGGGCAAAACCTACCAAGCAGTGAGCACTGCCGGATGGTGGACAAACGCGAGGTATAACATGGATAAGACATATGACTAGAGCTTCCCTTCACGGCATTTCTACTTCCCCTCCTGATACGAGCAGACTTGTCCACCGCGTGACAGACCTGGTCATATAATACATCCACCTCCTTTAAAAACTCAGCTTGGACACAGGCTGCTGTCCTAACAGCCTTACTCTCAGTTTCTGAACTCAGCCACATGAGCACTTTGTTTCTTCAATGCTTTCATCTCTATGAAACTCATGGAGAAAATTGTTAACATGATGCAGGATCAGCTCTTCCAGTACGGCTGATAGAAGTGGACTGCACACTGAACGTGTGCTCCGGTAAAAATCAACATCCTGGACCTCCCAACAGATCAGTCACGTGCACCTGGAACGGTGGCAAATAAAGGCTTTAAAGCTGTAAGATGTTATTTCAAAGCTTTTACGATTCACAAAGCCTGTTTACGATTCCACAGTAGATCCGGCG